>JAJMAK010000109.1:0-45485 GCA_030572615.1 Metschnikowia lachancei
TCTCCCCAGAAGAAAGAAATGTAGAAAGCCCTTTTTGGGCCCCCAATCGAAATAACAAGGAGTATTTAGAACCAAATACATTATCCAGGTGGAGTAGGTTATTATTGAAGATAACCGAACCACCTTCCAAAACTATTATACTCCGTATCGCCTGTGCACGTATCAGCGCATCTAACTGATTGTTTCATTTATTCAACAGTTATTGGCTTCACTTTTGCGACGCTTGTATATTAGGAAGCTACATTCACAGGGAGCTCACTTTTGCTGAGACATGCTGCCCGAAAGAACATTGCAGCCGTTTTGGTACCATACAAAACGAGTCGTTTGTACGATTTTTCAGAACCTATAGTCAAATATGCGTTTCTTTACTGACCACATTTTAGTTCGCAGGTCATGAAGACTATTAATGGTTGGGTGCGTCTGATATTGTCAGTCTGCAACTATGTTAGGCTGCTCTTTAGTAAGTAAAAACTTTATGTGGAATATAATATGCTCGCCTAACCAATACAGAAGAGCATGCTTATTAGGCTCACTATATGGTCACGAAATTGGCCACCAAAGCCGGCGTTGCCATTAGTATTGCTGGTGCTATTTTATACGTGACATTATTAAGCAGAAACGGGTTAAGGTCACGGGTAAATAAACCTTCTTCAGTATAAATGGATAGTATAGATATGGTCCCAGGGTATCAGTCTATTGGTCTAAGAAAATGAAGAATTATCATAACTGTAAGGAGTGTGCTGAACTTCTTTTTGACATGATTGTCGGTACTAAGGTAACTGCCTAACACACACCTTATAAGTGGATATTATCGATTGAGAAGATAGACTTAAACCATTAAAAAGCAACAAGCAAGGAAAATTCCAAACCGACGCATTTTTAAAATTCTCGTACCAAATTAAAGAATGACCTATTCATGTTGAGGGCTTTTCCCGGGTGTTTGAATCGACGCCTGTGAGATTGGTAATACCCGAAAGAAAGCGATAATTGCGGGTTTGAAAAGCCCAATTAGGCCATCCACAATCGTGACGCTTTAATAAGTAGCTAGCAAATTATCGTAACCATACACGGCACTTTCGCGCGATTAATTCTTACTTTTCTAGTATTTAAGCTCCCTATTGTGTGCATTTGAATTGCTCACATACAATGGAGCCCACACGAATTATGAGTCCCACATTGATAAACGGCCCAGAATAACAATGGGGCCCACACTAAAAATTTCCTCTACATTCCTCTTCTATCTCTAGTCTAACGTTAAGCTACCTAGAAGGGATGTTTACTCTGAAACACAATGACAAACTGGCTTAGTGATAGACCCCGATTTTAGTTAAACAATGCAAAAATCCATTATACTCATACCATGATATTATTGAATACCTGAAGTTAATTTGCGTAGCTCAAATGCTCAATTTGTGTGATTGCCAAGCAGAATCCTTCCGCAGGTGCGAGCCCTCCAGGCCTCCAAGACGGACCCTGAGAGACACAGACGGACGTTGTAGGTTAGGGAACTACGAGAGTAAGATCCTTTTTCTCGCATCAATAATGATGAGTCTTCCCCCAAATAATGTTTCATAAGGTAAGAAAACACCTCTTTACGTAGGATGGCTGCCAAGTATGACCCGAAATTTTGCACGACTCAAGCAAGAAATCCAGGAAACTGTTTTTGGGCCCGCAACCACGCGGCATCCTCATAATCAACATCACCGGCTATTCCCGCAGACCAAAAGTTATCAAACCTAGCATTAAACAAAACAAACCAGTTTTGTTAAAAAATCCTTAGCAATATGAGCATATAATTCAAAGACATAAATCTGAACAATACCTGATAAAAAAAAAACCTGCAGAAACCTGCAGAAACCGTCAGACCATCCAAAAGTCTCGTTCTTTTTGGTCCAACTAATCCTGTCTGAAAACTCGTCTCGCCTTGACCCGCACACACCAACTTAAAAGATTTCGGCGGGTCTCCTTTTATTACGTGCATGTATCCTCCCACCGGTTTCCTTCGTTGCGCACTACCACCACGAACACCCAAGTGAAGGTAAAGAAAACACCCCACAAAAAAGGCGTCCCAACACACGCCCGTAACAGAAAGTTTCAAAAGCCCCTGCTTTTTTATTTTCGTATCGGAAATCTCGCCCATCTGCCTGAATATATAAGACACCCAACCACCGTCAATAAAAATCACCCACGGAAAAACAACGAAACAAGCAAAGAAACAAAGAAATCTTAGTTATTTTGTATCATGATCACCCGCCGAAGCACATTGATCAAGTTGGCCGTGGCTACCACCATTGGATTTCTAGTGGTGTTGCATTTCTCGCTGCCTGGATCGATTTCCACCGTCAACTTTTTATCGGCCAACCGTCATGTGGTTCCGTTTGATGCCTTCTTTGACGGTCTCGAGAAGTATGCCATCGGTGCACCTCCGATCAAAGAGGTATTCAAGACAGAAAGGGCCGTCCAACATAGCAGCAACGATAAGTTTTTTCTTTTCTCAAAGGAGTACCTTGAGAACGTGCTTGACATCCCCGAGAACACCTTCGCTCATTTCAAGGAGTCACATCATGGTATTTTGCATGAATTTATTCCCAATGTGCTTAAAAAACACCGCGTTGATACTTTTGGATATATTCGTCGCTCAAGTCCCGACTGGAATGCTTATCTAGATTCTAAGGGATACGTTTTAATTGGTGGCGGCAAGTATTCCTGGCTCTCGTACCTTGTAGTACGGCAAATTCGGGCCACTGGCGGAACTTTGCCAGTGGAAATTTTCATACCTTCCCAGGCTGAGTACGAAAAAAAATTTTGTGAAGAAATCTTACCCAAATACAACGCAACTTGTAACGTGCTTGATTCTAAGCTTGCAGAAAAACTCAAGCTGTCTTTCAAGCTCGACGGCTACCAGTACAAAATGTTAGCTGTACTCACGTCACGTTTCGGTAATGTGCTCTACCTTGACTCTGACCTTTTCCCCACGACCAATGTCGAGTACCTCTTCGATTCTGAGGTGTATAAGAACCATGGGCTTGTCCTATGGCCCGACAACTGGTCGCGGACCACGAACCCGAAGTTTCACGAAATCGCTGAATTACACGTCCCTGAAAATAAGGTCCGCTACTCTGCATACGATAAGCAGCATGCACCTGGAGGTGTACTCAAACCTTTGAGTGAATACAGCTTTGCCGACTCGAATTTCCACGACTTCGAAAATACTTTGCCCAACCCGTCCTCCGAGGCTGGTGTGCTCATGATAAACAAAACTTCTCACGTACGCACGATGCTTCTTGCCATGTACTACAACGTTTATGGCCCGGACTACTATTACCCGCTCATGACTCAAGGTGGCGCTGGAGAGGGCGACAAGGAAACATTTATAGCTGCTGCTGCCGTACTTGGTGAATCATACTTTCAAACTAAAAAGCAGTTCAAATGGGTCGGTTACCACAATCAGGATCTTAACCGCTTTGCTTCCAAGGCTCTAGGCCACTATGACCCAGTTACCGCAACGGAAGACTCCGAAGATGCCCTGATTGTCTTCATGCACTGTTCCTATCCGAAATACTATACTGATTGGCTTTACGATAACAACGACCTTATCTATAAGGATGGCAAAACACACATTCGTATGTACGCTGCTATCTACGAAAACCTTGGCTACGATTTTGACTTGCGTCTTCAGAGTTTCTTCGTTCAGGGTGTTTGCAAGGATTATCGCGAGGACCGGAAGGTCATCGACCCTACAACACAGGAGGAACAAGAATGGGCTGGTGATTTCCTAGGTTATATTGGCTTGGAGGCGGAGAAGAACGCTGAACGATGTGAAAAGGTGTTTATTCCTCATTTGGACTGGTTGAAAGACACAACCCCTGTCATCAGATCCAGCGACAAGGCTAAATCTGAGGCTGATGATAAAGCTGAAGAAAAATCACTAGAAAATTAGCTCTTTTGTAGGAAGAGAAAGTTCTTCCTCGCAATATTTTCTGTCTTGTTTTCAAGCAAATCCGTTTATGTTTTAATGCGACTCCAGTACTCGCTGACCGCAATTCCCACACTTGTCTCCTTCAAACTGTTGTTCACTGCCGATAATCTTGTTTCTCGAATCCTTTCTTTTTCCGGTCGCTAAAATTGCAGCTGGTGCTTGAAACTTTCCTAGGGGTGCAATGTGGAATGAGTCACGTGCGGGTCACCTCGACGGTTCTAATTCCGCGCCTTCCGTCCGGCCCCGCGAATCTTATCGGAAACCCGAACACATCGAAACTTTCTTAGGCCCAAGTGAAAAAGCACGAAACATAAAAGTGTATACAAAAGTCGACCATAGCATGTCTGTTCTCAAATCCCCACTTGCTCAAAACTTGAAGATTGCCTTGGTTCAATTGAAGGCTGGTGCCGACAAGGCTGCCAACTTGACCAAGGTTGGTAAATACATCGATTCCGCAGTGGCAGATTCCAAGATCGGGAAATTGGATGTGGTGATGTTACCAGAGTGCTTCAATTCGCCATACGCTGTTGATAAATTCCGTGAGTACGCGGAAAATATTCCAAGTGGCGAGACCACCAAATTCCTTTCAGACTTGGCAAAGAAGCATCTGGTGTTCATTGTCGGTGGGTCTATACCAGAGAAAGATGATTCCAGTGACAAAATCTTCAACACTTCGTTGACATTCAACCCTGAGGGTGAGATCATTGCGTTGCACAGAAAAGCACACTTGTTCGACATTGATATCCCAAATGGAATCACCTTCAAGGAATCCATCACTTTGAGTGCTGGAGATAAAGCGACCGTGTTCAAGTTGGGCGAATTTGGTAATGTTGGCCTCGGAATCTGCTATGACATCAGATTCCCTGAATTGGCAATGGGTGCGTCAAGATCTCCAAACAATGCGTTTGCTATGTTCTACCCCGGTGCCTTTAATACCACTACGGGCCCCTTGCACTGGCATCTTCTCGCCCGAGCACGTGCCGTAGATAATGAAGTGTTTGCTGTTTTATGTTCTCCTGCCAGAGATGTTGGTGGATCTGGTTACCAGGCGTACGGCCACTCCTTGGTTGTGGATCCTTCAGGAAGGATTGTCGCAGAGGCAGGAGAAGGCGAGGAGGTGTTATATGCTGAGCTCGACAAGGACTTGCTTCCTGCCGCTCGTGCTGGCATCCCAGTGCACTACCAAAGAAGATTCGATATCTATGAGGATGTGACTACAAACTTGAAGGTTTCCGACAAGTGATCACGACAGAAACTAAGTAGATCGTGATGCGAACTGGGTGAATTTGGTATGTATCTTTGGCTTTTCACACCACGTTAGTGCTCACTAACTCTAGCTATAAGTTGTGAGATTTATAATTTATTGGAAACCAGAAAGAATTGTTTATCAGAAAATATAGTCTTTTAGAAAATGACATCCAGGTCGTCCTCGCCGTCTTCCTTTCTCTCGACAAACTCCTTTAATACATCCATGAACTCGACGGGCTTTTCGCTGATAACCCAATGTCCAGCCTCAATATCCTTGACTTCAAACTGCGGAAAGTAGTTTGCAATATCGGCAAGGGCTTCGTCGGGCACATAATTTGAGTTTGTTCCACGAACGAATAACGTAGGGCCCTTCGACCACTTCACCACATTGTGATCATATGGCCAGCTGGCGATGTTTCCCTTGACAACAGCATCGGCAATGATCTCCAATGGGATTTTGGAAGTGCAGGGGTCGGTTTTGGCGTTGGATTTGATATTTTTCAAGATAAACTGACGGACTTCTTTGGTAGGCTCGACCTGGGCCAAGTCCGCATCGACTTCACTTGTTTTCGTACGCTTGTGCACCTCGAGCGATGTTCTAAGCTGACGAATATATTTCGAGAATGGGCCAGAGACGGTGACTGTGGAAATTGGCGCGTTGTCAACGGAAACCACCATTTTGGGAAGTTCTGGGCGACGCAAGGCAACGGCCATCACAGTCTTTGCACCCATAGAATGGCCGACCAAAATGGGTTTCTGCTGGAAGTTTTGCTCGGTGATAAAACGTTCAACATCCGCAGCAAGCGAGGGATAGTCAAGACGTCCAATATGAGGCGAATCACCAAAGTTCCGAAGGTCTAGACAGAAGACATCACGGGCCATTGAGTTAGCAAGCTGCCGAGCCACAGAACGTGTGTTTGAACGGGAACCGAAGATTCCATGGAGAAAAATGAGGGGGGATTTTTGGTTAGCCGGTTGTTCTTTAGGTTCGTGCTTATCGAAAACCAACGGAACTGTTTCGAGATCTTTTGAAAGCGCATCTCCAAGGTAATCTTCATTGACCGCATATTGATAAGCCCTGGTGCTTGACCGGGTCAGGACTTGCGACACACGTGGCCACGTTGGGGCAACACCAGCTATTCTTCTGAAAATCATTGGTTGTTCTTGGAATAAAATCTGGTTTCTTTTTTTGAAAAAGCGAATGTTTTCAACAGTAAGAATGACTAGGATGGCTGTTCATAAAAGTATCGTTAGCAGTATCGCGAGACAACGGGCCGCACGCATATACCGATCGGGTGGGATTGCATATAGGAAGGTACTTGAGGACCTATAGTTGGTTTTCATTTGGGGAAGAAGCAATTCAAGCAAACATGTGTCTTTCGACCATATTTCCCCTTTTTAATTGCGTTTTCAAAGCATTGAAGTTTGACCTGTCAGAAGTAATTGGGTATTCTCTGTAATCTTTCCCGTTGCTGTGTGCCGGCAGATAACCCGGAAAAACTGCACATGTTCGGGTTTCATATACCGATTATGACGATATTGGTCGGTTCCCTTTGAAAGGCTCAGATTCTTTTGCTTCATTAAATTCTGGAAACTGACTAAAATGTCGAGTGGTGCATTGTTTGCGTTCATTATACACTAAAATCGATATATCCATGGAAATGCACTGCTGATCGATATAAGCATTGGCTTGTGCAAACACTTTCGGGTACTACTTATATTTGTTATTATTTCTTTTTCTTTTTCTTTACTCTTATTTTCCGGACTAGAAAGCTATCAGTTTCATTCCACTAAGAGAAATTCAAAACTTTACTCGATATCACAAGAGTATAGCTTTCATCTACCATCCTCATGGCTGCCAATACGCTCCCTTCCAGCAACCACATTTACGACGGAATATTGGACTTCAACATCTGGAGGTTTAATTCCGCTTGACGAAAACACCTTTTGAATTTCCGGCGGATGCCGTATCTGATACCAGACAAAGCCTGGAATTCGGTAATCCACCCGTTTATAAGATTCGAAAACTCAGTGACCTTATATGCGTACCATGGAATAGATGGGTTAGGAAACCCACGAGAATCGAAAAACGAAAAAAATCGAATGTTAAGGCTTACAAGGCAACGGACTAAATGGAGGTCTACACGATCGATAGAATCATAATATCTCAACGTTTCAACGGAATCGGCCATTTCCTCAAACATGTGCCTCGCAAACTGAAGTTGGTGATCAACATCTTTTAGCGGTGGTGTGTTTTGCGCCCAAGCTTCGACGATAGCAAGCTTTTCCCCGAGCTCTTCTGCCTTGGCTTCAAACCCGTCGGCGGAAAAGTGGGTGTCGAATATAAAGCTCTCCAACTCCAAGATGAACTCTCCCACCGGATTATCTCCTGTTGTATTCTTGTCTTTAAAGTTTGGTGTTTCAGACACCTGTATGTAAAGGATACTGGGTGGACTTTCATGGCCTGAATCTGCAATCGCATGATTAGAGTTCTTGTCGTGAACGTTCATGATCTTGGTGGCTCGCGCGTTTGAAATTACTGTGGCAAGTATAATCAAAAACATTTTTAGTCTCATATTAGAATATTAGTCCAATGGAAGAAGAATATATTAAGAAAAGATTTGATATCAACAAACTACTTTTATAGTGTAAAGTGGGAACATTGGTAGTTTTTAATATTTTTGGGGATAGCCTCCTTTTGGTTGATTCTGACACGTGGATCTGGACTGGCGAAGCTAACACGATGGGTGACTTGACAGTCATTTCCCTTGTTAGACATTCTCACGGGAGCCATTAAAGAAACTTTCCGAATCAATAAAGTGGATTTGGTGTGCCGTTGTGCCGATACTCTGGAGGCATATATTCTGATTCTGGGAAAATCGATGGAAAGTTTGATCTCTGCAAAATCTTTATGATCCCTGAAAATACGATAGTATTATACCTATGGGAGAATTCTTTATAAAATTTCACAACACATCGTCAGCTCAACCCACCTTGTGACCATGAAAATTACCTAAGTCATTAAAGTTGTGTGTGGGATGTAATCAAAGGCGCAGTCATGCGATTTTATTTGTATATGGGTGTTCTCCACAATAGCCCCGATTGAATAACTATTCTCATGAGGTGGAATCCGATGCACGTGTTTCATAAGCAGATCCCCACGGCACGTTATCTCTATCGGACAACTATCACGAATGATGCTACCACTGAAGGGAGAGCTAGAGTCAATAGTTGACACATCCAGTACGTCATAGGGAGCGTAGCGACCTGAGGGGACGAGAAAAGTTGTAGTCTATAGCCTTTGTCATAGCTTAAATAGAACAATGCAATAGGGAATATTTAATCCAGAAGTAGATTAGAATAGAAAGAGGATAGATTAATTCTGTAACAAAAGAATGAGCCCTAGAAAGGCGTACCCATTTCCTTTTATAGATAGACCTTCCCAATCGGTCAGATGACAAGCACCAGAAAACTAGAGGTAGCCAAGGAGGTTATCAAGATATTACACGCAATTCTACAATGACTGAAACAGAATATGTGGTGGTACTTGTGAGTAAATATATATTTACCATAAGATAGACCTGCGTGACCATGTGGCAACGACCGAGACTGTTGTTCTACAGTATTCCAGCAGAATGGCGTGATCCATCGGACGATAGAACAATGTGATGTTTCCGTTAAATTTGGAACATTACCTTGGAATATAAATTCAAATATACATACAAATATTTTGAAAGCTGGGTGAAAAATAGACAGTATTCTGGTACCCAAAAGGACCCAAAATTCAGTCTCACGCATATAATTTATACATTCCTGGGCTGTAACAATGTCGATGTAGAGTAAAACTTCATCAATTGGGTTTTAGCATGTGGGAACAAGTCAGCGGGAGCAAAAAAATCAGCGGGAGCAAACAAGGCCAAAAGAAACAGAAAAGAATATTTCAAAATTTAATAAACAATGAAAGCTAACACAGTGTATTTTTGATAGGTATAATATATGACTCTTCAAATGGAACAAAGGACATCTGTCGATTCAAGATTCGGGATAATCGAGCACGCGGAAACCGTTACTATTCACTTGTTTGTTTCATTTTCAAGAAACAAGCTAGTCATCACTTTGTTTGCTTGTTTGTTTTTTGACTCACATTTTTCCTCAAGAAATATCAAAAATATACAAAGTTTATAAAGCCGATCAAATCCTAGGGATCAAAGGAAACATTTTCTCAACAGCTTTCCCGTGCTTAAACGTACTCCACCAGGAATTCAGCAAAAGAGATATCGTCCATGAAGGAGCTCACTTTTAATTTTGTCGTCCTTTTTGTCTTCGTTAAAACACGCAGAACAAACTAACCCACATACCTAAGGTCCTAATCCTTCATTGAATGAAGTTTCTTAAACTTGTAAAATCTTTAATAGTTTTTAAGATAACCACGAACCCAAATAAACATCAAGTGTTCTTTTTAGATCAACCCCATAATTGAAATTTCACGGTTTTCGGATTCTCACCCTAATCGGACTCTCGACCGACCATCTATTGTTATCAGTAGGTCGCTTCTGCGTGTGATTAGGCTAATAACTAAGCCAAACACTTTGGAGAAGGCTTCCAGATGATCTTTAGAGAACCATACCTTCAGTCATTTTCACACTATCCATCAAAAGGAACGATCAATTTCAAGCACAAAATTACAGCTCCGGTTGGTACAAATTCGATCACGAATCCGTTTTCTGCATTAAAACGGACAGGTAACTGAGCCTTCCCTAAAAGCACGAACTGGATTTATTTACTAATATAGCGGGTGATTTTATTAATATTCAGTTCATTGTTGTGTGTTGTAACTGCTCGGCAGAGTATTCAAACAATCTGGAACTTTCTTACTTTCGACTTTTGTATCACTCATATTGGTAGCTTCCTGTACGACATATACTTTCAGCGTAAATTCATGTAATGCTACCATAATATTATATATTTGTTTCCTGCCCTCATGCAGCCTCCTGTTTCTCAGGCTCATCCTTCTTTTCCTCTTGAATCACGCCCCATCCGAGCCTCAGGTTCAATTTTTCATATTTGGCCCGGTCCTTATCACTAACACTAGGCGTGATTGACGAAAGCGCCGAGGAAAAGTCCTCATTTGTCACAACAATATTGTTGTCACTATCGTTGTCTACGTAGAACCCGGACTCGTCCAACTCTTGCACTTGCTGACCAAAGAAAAACTTCTTTTTCAACGCAAAAACACCAGCCTCACGAACCAACAGCAGGAGATCGGCTCCAGAAAAGTTTCTGCACCGGTTATCGTTGGCTATGCTCTTCAAGTCCACATCTCCGGCTAGCGGTGTGTGGTTGGCCTTGGTGAGTGTCTTGAGAATTTCAAACCGCTCGTCCGCAGTCGGTAATTCGATGTATAACGTTTTGTCAAGTCTACCAGGTCGAAGCATTGCTGGGTCGATCATATCGGGCCTGTTTGTGGCACCCACCACGAATATACCTTGTCTATCATTAAGTCCATCAAGTTCAGTCAAAAGAGTGTTGACCACACGGGCACTAGACTCGGAGAGAGACGATGTTCTGCGTGGCACTAACGCGTCCAATTCATCGAAGAATATAATACATGGAGCCGAAGCGCGGGCCCTCAGGAAAACTTGTCTAACTGCCCTTTCCGACTCACCCACATACTTATTAAGAAGTTCGGGACCTTTGACTGAAATAAAGTTGGCACGCGACTCATTGGCGACGGCCTTAGCAAGAAGCGTTTTACCACACCCAGGGGGCCCCCACATTAGCACTCCCGCTGGGGCACTGATTCCCACCTTCTGGTAAAGTTCAGGCTTCTTGATGGGTTGGACCACACACATGTGCAACTCCATTCGAACCTTGGCCAATGCGCCAACATTCTTCCACGTAACGTCAGGAACTGTGGCAAACCCCTCACGTTTGGCGGTGGGCTGGATGGTAGGTAAAGCGGTCTTGAAATCATCATATGTGATGCTGAGAGGCGCGAGTTGAGCATCTGTGAGTGGTGCCGGGTGTTTGGCCAAGAATTTTTGAATGGTGGAAAGTTTTTCGTGGTCGGGCTTGGCTTCAAATATTGATAATGCCGAGGCTTGAGGGACAATTACCCCATCCACATCCATGGCATCGGACTGGACGTCACCTTCACCATCGACCTGATTAGAGGCCCGAGCCCCAGCCTCTGCCTCAGCTTCAAGTTCGCTCAAACTCTCAAAGATCCTCTTGATGGCGGCAATTCCAGCAGCAGTGACCAAACTTTTGAGGTCTGCGCCCACAAAACCTGGGGTCATTTTCGCCAACTCTCTATAATCAAATTTATCATTGTCCTGTAACTTCAAAGTGCCGGTCATGGTCCGCAAGATGGCACACCGTTGTTCTTCGTTCGGAACATTTAATAGAATCTCGCGGTCGAAACGACCCGCACGACGCAACGCCGCGTCAAGCGAGTCTGGGCGGTTAGTAGCGCCCAACACAATCACGGGTTTGCCGCCAGTATTTTCCAATGTCAATTCGTCCATCGACGTAAGGAGCTGTGCCACAATCCGCCGTTCCATTTCTCTCTGCGCGCCGCCATCCCTTTTCGGCGTGATGGCGTCGATCTCATCAAGAAAAATGATACATGGCGCTAGAGATTTGGCCTCCTCGAAGATATCCCGTAACTTTTTCTCCGATTCTCCTGACATTCCAGAAACAACCGAGGGAGCAGAAACATTGATAAATGGTACCTGAAGCTCGCCAGCAAGGGCATTGGCAATGGTTGTTTTTCCGCACCCAGGGGGGCCGTAGAGTAAGATACCCCGAGGTGGCTCTACGCCAGTGGTCATGTAGATTTCCGGGTGGAGAATAGGTAAGCCAACGAGTTCCATCAATTGCGTGGTGATGGCCAGAAGTCCTCCCAATGACGAGAGCGTGGTTGTGGGCGTGGTGTGTTCGATCTTAGGCTTTTTCAATTTTCCCAGACTTTTAGCTTCTTTAGATCTTTTTTTGGACCCTTTTGTGTCTTCCAGATCATCTTTAGTGCCGTCTTTCCCGTGGTTGACTTCATCTTGGGTTCCTGCCTTGGCATCATCTTTCTGAGGCTTTTCCCACATCGAAACCAACGATTTATTGAGCGAGTTAGTGTCTTTCACGTCCATAAGGTTATTGCCATCCACACCATCGAAATCGCTATCTACTTCCGCAGCTTTTTGAAGAGCGTGCTCCTCTTTCATTCGGATAACTTCGGCCAATTCTTCTTCCTCGTCCTCACGGCACATACGCAACACTACATCGACGGATTTCTCCAAAATGACCCGCTTAACTCGCCTAAGCAGAAGATCGCGTGCTTGGACATACGCCAACAAATCCAGCGGGCGTAGATCTCGAGCAAGTGCAATGTGTAGAAGCAGGTCTGGGTCAAGAGGGTCTTCACTCTTATTTTTCTCTGTTTGCTCATGGAGAAGGTCATGGAGCAAATCGTATACCTTCTGGTCCACTGATTGAGACACCGAGCCACTTGATTTCCCCATAATGCGAGATCTTCTCTTTTTTATGTGGTATTTTCAGGGTCTTTTGGGAACTCTTATTGGGAAATCAACTCTAATGTTGGACATGCAAAAGTGAGATTGAGATGGGCATCGTAAATATGGTCACGTGACGCAACGGTATTGGCTGCGAAGATATTTTTTGAAAAAGGTCTCCGGGTCTCGGATCACCCTTTGGCACTACCAAAGGAACATTAGGGTGGGTAAGTATGATATAGGAATGGGATAAGACCTCTTTGTGGTGTCAAAGTATTTCAATTGAGCCAATTCAAAAGTGGTTTTTCGGGTTGATTCTGTTTTCTGCAATGGTTTCTATTGACTGCCCAACTGCCCAGTGAGGGAAAAACCTCTCATAACGGTATCATTTCATATAAAACCCCAGAGCAATGTTTAAAACTGGAATACTCACAGTGCACCAATTAAATGATTTCTCTTGATAGATAAAATAAATCTTATCCTGAGAATTTTTAAAGAGAAGGGAAAAAACTCCTGGTGCTACTTTATTCATGTATGAGAATATGTTTTGAAACGAGAACCATTGCGATGACCAGGAACTGGCTAACAAAAGTGTAACACAACATTCCATATTAATGCCCATGAATTCAGATTAAACTTTTAAGCGATAAGAATCTTTTTCCTTATCTAATAAAGTTTTTCCAAATCTCACGGATCTACAAGAATTATCAATCACCGGGTGTCAACACCAGGACCATATGTTCAACGATCCAGCCCAAGATTAGTGCAATAGCTTATACAGTGAAAGACTAGGGGTGGGATAACAACCGGAATATGCTAGATTAACTTTTTCTTTATAATTTAACACAATTGACTTATGTTGTTTTGTTAATGTGAAGTGGATAGTCCTAGATTTCTATATGTGTTACATAAATATAAAAACGTTCTTGTTGGAACCTGCGAATACCACTAAAATGAGACGAGAGGTCAACAATTACATTGGTTCATCCTTTGGTTGTGTTCCCCCTTTTTGAAAAAGACTTCTGTTTCTAAGAGCAACTGACCTGATTTTAAACCTCCATCTTTGGATAAAAACTATTGGGTGTGTTCCACCTCCTTATCGATCAAGGAAGGGAAATAACGACGGCCGCGAACCCTTGGAACCGAAATTCCGTACTTAGACTTTGCTCCCAAATCCTTTGCAAAATATATCTTCTTGGGAATGGGACTCTATGCTGAGTAATGTATTCTTAAGAAGACCTTCTTTTCGAAGGCCCCGAGTTTACCTGAGCAGCCGGACTTTAATTCTTTTGAGTTGTTCTATTGCTCTTATTCTTCTTCAAGTAGATTATTAGCTTGGTATTTTTAGTTTTGGGTGTAAAAAAGTTGTGTCTTCACCCAATCGATTGAAAAAGACATTGGTCAAAAGTTAGAGAATGATTGACGAGTCATCACGTGTTATGTTTTAAAAAACACAAAATTACTACGCAATTAATAAAAGTCCCAGTGCTTGTTCGACCCCGAACTTTGATATTTGACCACAACAAAGTCGAATATAGAAAATATGGTTATTTCTACTCCACCAATAAAACACAAGTTTTACCATTATACCTTTCATAATAACAAAGCATGTCAATCCCTTATTCTGTACCATCGCATCCGAAGTTTCTGTCAACACCTAGCTCCGGATTCACCTCATTGAGAGTCCCAATAGCATCTAATGAACACTTCCACTCAAAACACGGATCCTACCAACGCCTGGTGTTCACTTTGATCCCGCCCTTCTCCGTAAAGATAATATCGTTGTATACCAGGATGTTTCACTGCGTGTCGGATTTTTATTATTGGTCGTTAAAGCCAGAAAGTACTTCCCGTTATGGGAAAAGCAAACCATGACAAACCAATGCATGAATTTCGTGGCGTTCTCGGAATTCCGCGATCTTGCATCGTCCCCATCCTACCACCATTACATTACATACAACATAAGGGATTGGAAGAGAAGATGAACCGAAATAAATACGCAACCATAAAAGCTACTATGATAAATCAGCAACTATATATTGTGTACATCATTAATACTATTTGCTCATTTCTTGAAGGATGTCTGCCTTTTCACTGATTCTAAAAATAGTGGAAAGAACAAAAGCGAGAGAAGGTTCCAGGCGATTGAGTTTGGCGGGGGCTGCCGGACCAACGTGCGGCACGCAGGACTGACGAATCTGCTTCGTTATAACAATCAAACACTACCATTCACATCAACTATCTTCCAACATTCCGAGATATTTTTAAATAAAAAGTTGTCAAGAGTGTTGATGATTTCCTAATCTGTTTCTGATTAGTACCCGAGAGTAACTGAGACATTATCGGCAATCAGTGGTTGCCATGATTGGTAGGTACCATAGGCGCACCGTGCGTGCATTGTGGGGCGTTCGCCGTGGTTTCATTTCGTGGGCCTTCCCTGGGAACTCTTCTGGGGCGACTGTGGCGGTGTGGTGCCGTGCACATTGGCGAGAGTATTCTTAATTGGGCAGGCTGCTGCGACAACCAACGGAACTTGCTATAGGGGCAGGGTCATAGGTGTTATTTCCATTTGGGGGCCTCACGAATTCTATTTAAATTTCTTGATATTTTCTTTATAGCAGATTTTCCACCTACTGATGAGGCAATTGACGCCTGTTTACAATGTGAGACACCGAATTGCTTTTTCTTTTGCTTTCTACCTTTTTAAACTTTCGGTTAAGATTCTGGCCTTAACTGTGCGTGGGGGAGTACCGTGTAACTTCGCATATCCAAGGTTGCTCTTGCATAATTTATGACGGCGTGGTGCCCATTATGCACACCGGAACCTTGACTCCACGGAAGATTGCTATTGTCTCGAATATATAAAGACGTGAAAGTCGCCACATTCAAAGGCTTTTTCGTAGTACACTAAAACATAATCAATTCTCAATCACATAATGTCTGACGCTGGTAGAAAATCTTTCACTGACAAGGCCACCGAGGCTATCACTCCTCAAAGCGAGAAGACCACCTTGGACAAGGCTAAGGAGACCGTCACCGACGCTGTCGACGGTTTCGCAGCCAAGAACGTCCCAGACAACCAAAAGTCTTTGGGTCAAACCGTTGCCGACAACGCCAAGAAGGGTTCCGACGATGCTAAGGCCTCTGTCAACGAGCACGAGTCTACTATTACTGAGACTGCACAGGAGTACGTTGCTGCTGCTAAGGAGCAAGTTGCCAACGCTGCCAACTACGTTGCTGGTGTTGTTACTGGTGCTGCTGAGGGTGCCAAGAAGGTTGACTCCGAGAAGAAATAAACGGGGAAGCTGGACTCTCTATGAATAAAATGTTAATATAAATTAATTTCAATATCATCATAAGATGTACAAGGATGTAGGATATTATAGTATTGCAGAGTCAATTGAATGGTTTCATGGTTTGTATACCAATGAGGAATCCACAATTGAAAGATTATTTGAAGAAAGGGTTCGTTACTTTCCTGTCACCGGCATGTCACTGGTATACCTGGCATCCTTGAACGTTTTTCAAGGTTATGTACGGTTATGAGCGCCCCTTATGTGAGCCACAGTTCTCTTCCTGCTACGATAGAACGGAGAAAAATGAAGCACAGCTCGTTCCTTCTAACAGTTATAAAGACCTTGAAAGCATCCTAGCTAAGCAAAGGTGGGGTAAATGCTATTTGTGTGTATTTCTGTTTTCAGGTATACCAATTCTGTCTGTGTGTCAATTCATGAAGAGGAACGCTGGAGCGGAGTCAACAAGAACAATAAAACGGTAGACACTTGTCTGGAAAAACCCCCCGATTAAGAAAATGAGAGATCTTTTTTGCTGAAACCTAAAAATAATAGTTTGTTTCCTGCGTGATACTATGAAAGGATCGTTTAAAGACCTCGCCACAGAATGAATCGATGCTTAGGTGGATATAGCCTGGTGAAAACTTCTACGTGGCATATAGTGATGTGATATCTTTTTATGACATTAAGACAGTGGCTAAAAGCACTCTTCAGTGGCTATCATAACCCGCGTTTCATTCATTATAAAATTAAACCCCCTTCTTTTAGCGTTTCATTGTCCCGATTCAAGACATTTGGCTGCAAAATCGTAGCTCGAATACAGTGCATGCCTGGGTCACCTCACAGTTTATGTAATACCATTTCGAAGAACCCAAACAAAACACACAAAGGGCTGACCCTTTCGTTCGACATTGAAGTTTAATCACTGGTGTTATTTTTCTCGCCGACTGTTAAAATGTTGTGTATCTTGATGTTACTGATCCAATTTGTGGTTTTTCTGTCTTATTGTGTCGACTCATGTATTTTCAAAGTATGAAAAGATGCCCCGTGGAATGAAACAAGACCTTAGCAGCCGAAGTATATTCTTATGAATTCCGGGCCACCCCTTTCAAACAAATCTCTTGCAATTTAAAGGTATTCTTTTACTAGTAGTCAACCAAATAAAATGAATATTTTCAATTGTGATGTGCGCACTAATAACGGCGAGCGCACCACTTCTCAAAGTTTCAATCTCTTTAACGACATTTAACAGTGAGATCGAAACCGTTAATGTAAGAATAAAGACAATAAAGACCACGATTTAGGCCTCAGAACTTTTGTAAATAAGCAAATATTCTCTAATTTAAAAACAATTCGAGTTATCGGTCTTTCATTAAAATGAATTACAATTTCAATAATCACCAACAAGATAAAACTACTGGAGATACAGTGACTGTTTATTAAAGCAAGGAATCATGATGGGTAAGTATCAACACGAGCAAAATACAGAAGCGGCAAAATGAAACGCCCTACCTCCGACATCTAAGCTTCGAAATAATCTTAGGTTTTACCATACGGCGTTTTGGAATTTACTGCGCATTTATCAAGGTCTTTGGTCACCCGAATAAAGGCCGATCCTGCCCACTCTATTGTTCAAGACCAACACGCTTAAAAAACAGATCTATTGTCTTGCTTACGCGGCGATATTCAAAGCGCATAATTTGAGCAATATAAAGTGGTTATATTTTCTATCATAAGCTTTGAAGATATTTTTCGAGAAAAATTCCGCAAGTCTAAACTTGACTAATGAAATATCCCGTGGCTTGTTTTGTATTGGCTGTGTTGGCTGGGCAGCTTCATGCATTGAGCATGAGACAGTTCTTAAATCCGGAAGGGTACACACGAAGTCCTTCAAAAAGAACAAGAGAGTATTCCAGCGGCAGTCTTTCCCTTGAAACACCCCAATCTGTTAGAAAAGTTTTTTTAAACGCTCAACTAATAACCCCACAGGAGGAGGCTTTAAAGAAGAGAGATGATAGTGAATACACCGATACTTTCGCTTCCATGGCAGAAATCCTAAATCATCGATTTATTCTTGTCCACGATTCTGCCAAACGCCTCTTACAAGACGATAGGTGGAGGACTGAAGAAGGTAAGTCACATGTCCCCCACTTGAAAGGATATTTCGAGCAACTTCTCTTTGAGAGATGGCTGACAAAGTTGTCCAACCCTGGTGAGGAAGCTGCTTTAGATCTAGCCATCTCAGACATCTTCATTGATATACTACCGATGTATATACGGTCGAGAAAAAAAGAACCTAAGATAATATCTTCACCAAGTTACGCAATTGCTATAGCCAATTTCGAAATATCCCTAAATAACTTCCGCAAAGTGATTCTCCATATTATCTATAGCAGAAGCATGCACTACCGGTTGTCGGATTTGGCCACTATGAAGCCACAGCTAGCCAAAGGCGTTGAGTTTTATCGGAAAGCGTGTCTTGCTGAAAGCGCACACACCAAAAAGGTGGATTTTATGATCCAGGCGGTGTTCGAGTTGTTGGACTGGGCTACCCACGAATATACTTCCCACAAGGAGATTGGATTCACCAACGTGCAACGCGCACTTGCCGCCAGAATAAGAGAACGCATTTTTGCAATCAACAATACTATGTTGACTATTGAAGTGACTAGTGATATGGAGAAGTTTTCGAGTTTGGTTCCGCGAGCCCAAGAGCTTTTATTTGAGTATTTTAGATTAAACTTCCCCACCAACCATTTCACAAAAGAATTGGTCGGGCATTTCCGGGAAATTTTCCATCGTCTTAGCGAATTTCAGTTTATTGGGCCCAACAAGCCGACGTTGATGTCATTTGAAACTATTCGAGCTTCTATGATGCGAACCAAACTCTTCTCCATTCAAGAACACTTAAAGAACTTCGTCCCGGTAAAAGCCCTTCCACCGTCTGCGTACTGGAAACTTCTCCAAGTGAAACTAGATACTCGCCACTGGTCGCAGGAGATCGACTCATGGGAAGGTTCAGGAATAGAAGAAGTTAGCTCTTTGCACTTGATCTGTGACAAGATCATAAAAGAGATCAACCGTTTAAAGCTTTCTATGGACCGCTTAATCCCCCCTCAAAGCCAACAATCTGACCCGGAGCTCTGACCCGGAGCAAGTGATTCTCTGAAGCAAAGAGATGCCGCGTAGTTTTTGTCAGACTAATTTGGTTCAAATATAAGAGAACTGGCTAACTTTTGTAGCCAGAAAAGCTAGATTGCTCACTTATCGTAACCTGTAATCTCAAAAATTAAACCCGAGTAATGACGGTTTGTCCCTTGGCCTTTATTTCACCTGATTTAGAATAATTCCGGAGAAGATGAATTTGCTTCTTAATAGAATATGGTTCTTAGTACATTTACCCAGAAGAAAAACTGGGATATCAGCCAGCTGGGCTGTGTGAATGTTTCTCGTGGTTTTCAAAATCGGCGTAAAGAATTTCTCGAAACTACAATGATACCTAGTTTAAAGGTCTGGTTATTGTATATATCTAAATATAGGGTCGCTATTAGAGGGTCATCGAGAGTAGAAAAGTCAATGGCTTTCTCTCTTTCGTGTTCTTTCAATTGCTGATATATACTCCAATTGTTTATCAGGGTGACATATGGTCATTCGCCTGAAAATATAAGTTGCTCCACTCCCCACGCCATAGAGAGGGGTACGTTGTTATTAAAACTCAAATCAACTCAAGTCTTTAGCCTTCTCGTATTTATCTCGAAAAGCGGGTTGCTATTGGTCATTCCACTTATGCTGCATTCCTGAGGCATAACGAAAACACACACACTACATAATTTTCTCTATCAATAAATGGAAAAAGCGAATTCTTATGGCGATAGCCAGTCACCCATACGCCACCGACTTACTCTTGTGTCAGACACGCAACTGAAAAAACATTCTGATATTACGATAAATGACGTAGTTGTGCAAGGCTAGTCGAGAAAAGAGAGTGATCTCACAATTGAAAAGCAAATAGAGGAAGAAAAAAACCCCTGGAACTGTGAAATTGCTTCTATAATTTGAGAGAGGAGATCGACCATGTGCTTCAAGTTGTCAGCAGTGGACTATCCCACACTGAAAAAAAAGACGTACTCTTGGAAAAATCTAATGAAATTCTCTAAATGCATAGCATATTACGTTTTTTAACGCTGATTTTCTAGGTAACCAAACTTCGCTGACTTATTTAAATTGAATTTTTTCTTAAACAAATATATGTAATACAGGACGTCGCTATAAGAACAACACAAAAACTATAAATGTCAGTAATACCGTCATATCTCATTCATCATGTGCAATCGAACAGTTGATTACTCTCCAATTGTCGGTTGCGGCCAGATCACGTGAAAAGCACTGTTTCCCGTCCGATCAACGTTAGTTAAGCCACGTAGAGCCACACTGAGTAGTGTAGTGGGAGACCATATGCGAAATTGTGGTGCTGCAATCTTTTTTTGCTTTTAGTTATCACACATAGCCGTTTTAATCCACTTGTCAAAGATTTGCGTGTTGATGAGTTTTGCGGGTGACGAGACTGAAAGAAAACGGGAAGACACCCGAACATATTTAAGTCTCCCAGGTTGAGGTCATGTCGTAATAAAGGCAAACATCCTGTAGTTCAACAGAGATAAATACCTGACTCGGACCATATCCTTATAAAGAGGATAGAGTAGAATTCTCGCGAACTACCGTCTTTTGTTCAACATACTGTACGTGGTGATTCTAGCGAAATCTCAAGCACCAACTCAGTAAGACCGATTCAACAAAAAAACTGATTTTCATGGCAGGATAAATATACCGAGACTCGAAAGAAGAAAAGTTAATTAATTAAAACGTTAGAAACCCCCTCTTCCCTCTTTCGTCGCCTCGCGACTCACTTGCGTGCCCCATCTGGACAAACCCGCACATGAAATGTCCTGCACCCTCGCCCTAATCACTTCCGATGCCCATCACCTACTTGTTCAACCCCAAAGAAACATCAAAATGGCCAAAAACAAAGCTTTGAGAGACCTAAATCCGGCTTCTGATGGCTCAGACGACGAACAATATCACTCAACGAGCGATGTCCAGAAAGGTACAAAAAAACCGGTGAATTCGTTCGGTTCTGACGATGAAGACTTCAGCTCCGATGACGATGAAGAAGCGGTTTTCCACACCACCAAAAAAACCGCCAACCGCCGTTTTGAGGCCCAGCAGGAGTCTGAAGATGAAATCCTGGAGGACGAAGCTGAAGAAAAGCCCGTTGATGAACCACAAGAAGATTCCAAAAAGAAGCTAGACGAAACCTCGGCCATGGTCCAGGAGCAAGCCAAACGGTCTAGCAAACTCAAGAGACTAACGCCAGAACAGCTTGCAAAAGAGCAGAAAAAGATCAAGCGCACTGGAGTATGCTACTTATCCAGTATCCCTCCATATATGAAGCCAGTAAAGTTGCGGTCTGTGTTAGGAAAGTTCGGTAAACTTGACCGGATATTTCTCAAACCAGAAGACCCAGCTTCGTACCAGAGAAGAGTCAAATACGGAGGTAACAAGAAAAAGCGTTTTACTGAAGGCTGGGTGGAGTTCGTAAAGAAATCCGACGCCAAGTTATGTGCCGAAACTATGAATGGAAATATCTTGGGGGGTAAGAAATCCTCGTATTATCATGACGATATCATCAACATCAAGTACCTTCCAGGGTTCAAGTGGTTTGATTTGACCCAACAAATCTCCAAGGAGAACGAAATCAGACAAGCGAAGTTATCTTTGGAGATCTCGCAACAGGCCAAACTCGACAAAAGTTTCGTCAACAATGTCGAGAAATCCAAATACTTCGAGAGGAAGAGAAAGGCGGCTGGCGGCGACCTCGAGGAGCCCAAATTCAAGAGAGACTTCAGCCAAAATGCCATCGCCAGTACCCGGGCAGATGCCAAGAAGGAGTTCAAGAAGGAAAAGAACTCCGACAACCTCGAGAGCGTACTCTCCAAGGTTTTCTGATCCACGTCATCATTATAATACATACGCGCATAAATACATCCCACATTATATAATCTTTCGCTGGGCGATCATCGCCTTGTACTTTCAAGAAACTTAACTCTATGAGCAAGCTCCTGCTTATTGTTACACTTCAACTCTTTCATCACAATGTCACTGTTAACAATCACACTGTTGGGTACGTCCAGCTCCACAAGCAGTTTAAGCTTCTCCCATTGTTCCAGCAGCCAATCCCCATATTTTTTGCTGGCTACTCGTTTCTTATTATCCTTGATTAATTTTCGGGCATATTTTCCTGATAGCTTTCCTGTTCTAAGCACTCTTTTCCTCTTAGCTCGAGACACTGGGGATGAGTCCTTCGGTAGAACATTTAGGTCAACTCGGGAAAGTTCGGATATGCTTGGTTGTGATGTGGGAAGATTTTGGTCACCATCCTGATGTGGCGGACTAAGCTCGCCATTTTGAACAGGTTTCGGTTGTTCAGCGTCAATTTCGTCTTCATCAGAGTGCGTGTTTCCGTACATAAACTCAGGAGGTATGTATTGTTCCAATTCCTCCAAGATGTCGTCATTATCCGATTCCCCCTGGCTCGCAGAGGAGTCCATATTAATTTCGCTTTCAGAACCTTGACCCAGACTAGATTGTTCCAACCTTATAATGCTGGATTGTATCTGCTCTTGAATTTCTTCAACCGTTCTTGGCTTCAATGCGCCGCTTCTTCGAATTTCTTCCAACATATCCGACGCTGTTGACTTCATGCTAGATGATGGTAAAACTTCATTTCTCAATGGAGACAGCCTCCTTGGGGTTCTATCGATGTATTTCGCTTCGTTAACGATGTAATTGTTACCGCTAACTCTGGAATCAGAATGCACCCCGGCTTCATCTCGAGCATTATCATTTTTTTGTACCTTTGATTGGCGCTTTTTGTCAGTCTTTTTCCCCTTATCAGGCAGATCATGGTCCGACTGATCAAATTCCATGTCATTCCCATAGATAGATGAATGATCGAAATTAGAAATGTCCATTCGCGGGGGAGAGAGGCCATTGGTAACAAGCCCGGGTGTCAAGATATTGTCGGCACCTACCAACTTCTGCTTTGGAGTAGTAGCTGAAGTACTTCGGTTAAAAATATCATCACCACGCAGTAGGCCAGCCGTATGCGCATCATCATTGTTTTCATCCCGCAAGATACTACTCTGGTTTCGATCAGAGTACCGGCCTCGTGTGGGAGTTTGGGGAATATCAGGGGACTCTGTTCGCCTTAGGAATGCCGAAGAGCTACTTTTTGATAGAGTTCCATTTGAAACAAAACGTCGGCTAGTTTCTCGGAGACTATTTGGGGTGTCTATCTCCGCGTCATCATCGAACTCATCAGTGATGTCCACATCCATTCCTGAATTAACATGTTTCCACGCCAGGGCTTGGGATTCCCTTAATGAGTTCTTGCTGGATGACAGTAGTCCATACAGTTCCAGACGGAGTTTGAAAGACATGTGTTTTTGTACTTTTTTGTGATGGCTTTTGTTGTCGATGTTTGCAGGTGTTTCCTGGCACTTGCTCTAGGCTGTTTGTTGTTCGGTTCACTCCGAGCTCAAAATCTCGCGTTTGTCCGCGCGCTCCACTTTGAGACCCGCATTCGTTAACGCGTATTAGGCCAAAGAGCCGGCCTGCGTGAGATGGCTTTAAACTTTGCATGGGTAACTCTGGAGAACGCATTTGTTGTTGTTGTTTTTTTTTTTGTTCTTTTGTTCTTTTGTTCTTTTTTTTTTTCGGACTTCTTCAACCAAAAAAAAAAAAAGCAAAGTCTAGGTTGCACTCATCTTCTTAGTGCCTTCTCATATCCTGCAATAAGTCAGTCTCACATGAGACGATATCAGGTTCAACGAGTCCGTACGATCTCTCAAAATTAATGTAGCCCAACAGCCCAAAAAACTTTTTCAAGTTTGCCACGTTCTTGATTTGTGAAACACCATATAAAAGAGGCTTCGATTTTTCGTTTTCACGTGGTCCAGCAACATTTACAGGATCGTCCTTGGTCAAAAGTGACTCGGACTTAAAGGCAAGACGGTCAATGAGTGAGTTCGATGATCCTTCATTAGCAACCGATCCCCTTGAAACAAAAAGCCAAGAATTCAAGTTTACTTCATCAAACTGGATAAGAAGCAACTGATCAAGTAATTTGCATGCTGACAAAATAAGTGCCAACTCATCGGCCTCAATTCCACTGAATTGCTTTGCATTCTTTGAAAGAGCATCTGAAAACACTTCCACCAAGCTCTGGATCACTAACGACCAATAAGGAAGTAAATGGCCTTCGCTGAATCTCAAAGAAAGTGCTCTGAACACCGTCAAAGATTCACATTTGTATAACGCCGGACAAGAGCTATTCAATGCGGTTGACAAACGGCCGATAATCTCATCCAAATTCTTTACAAAGAAATCTTTTGGCAGAATCAAAGTGAGGTATGAAATTCTCCGCAATACCATGGCTCGATCTTCCACCTCTGAACTCTCATTCCAGATGAAAATATTTGCAGCGCTTGATTGCACTGGTGGTATGATTTTGTTCACCAACTCAGTCATTCTCTCTTTATCACTGCTTATCCAAAGGCCGATGATTTCTCTCCATTCAGCGATACTGTATTTTTCGTTATTGAAAAACGAGTGGTCTGTAAAAGTGTCAAGGACAATCTGTTTCCATGCTTTAATTGGGAACCTCTTACCAATAGTGAGAATCAAATGTAAGATACTCCGTGAAACAATAGGAGCTTTGGGTTTAGCATATGTGAGAATGACAGTACTGATAATGGTGGTGACAGCAGTGGTGATTTTTTCTTGTTCTTGTAAAATATCACCAAAAGATTCCACAAGTGATGATAGACGTTCGATTTGGTCTTCTTCCACCTCTGTATCTTTGTCTGCCGATGCAGGTCTCTTCTCTGACAAAACCGCAAAGGATTTCTTACTAACGGCAACATTGAGGATAGTTAGGAAATAGTTTGTCAAGTCACGAATATTGCGCTTACCGTCATTCATCTTGCGCGTTTGAGCCTTGATAGACACGGTCTTCATGACTTCGAGTATCGTCAATAATAGTGTCTTGAAATGCATTGAGTGTAATGATACTTCCTTGAAAAAGGAGACGCTCATATCCCAAATTTCGTCCATGGTATCTGAATCAATAGAAGCATAATACGGAATCAAGAACTCACACAATGTTTTTTCCGTCACGCTAGAATACATAGTAGATTTCTGCTTGTCTGAAAGAACCTGCGGAGAGCACCTCGTCAATATAGAGTTCAAAATGTGTGGTAAACTCAATTGGGAATGGCCGCTATCAAGTACATGTAGGATTTTTATCTTTGTCAGGAGTGGCCTGTTTGTTTCAAGTATGGTCTCAAGGGTCTCTTGTCTTTCAAGTTCGCTCAAACTCTCCAAGAGTTTCTTGGACCTAAATTTGAGCTTGTTGGACATATGTGTAATTGATTTTTGAGAGGAAATCTTGGTCAGGCTTGATTTCACACGAGGTTTGCTGTCTGCCCAGCTCCAAATATTGAATGCTGTTCTTATTGCATCTTGGAAAGCGATTATCACAGAATATACTCGCTGTTCTTCCTCTGATTTAACCAAAGGAGACTCAATTTGAAATACTCCCAGAATAACATTTCCGAAGAACCCATTTTCTCCTTGTTGCGCTTTATTTGCCAAGCTAAGAGCTGGCGTCACCAAATAGGAATGAGTGATAGTCAATAAATCCTCAAGACCTGAGAGACAAATGCTGAGGAAGGCTTCGGTATCACAACAGTTCTCAAGTCTTTCAAATCTCTTTATGAAAGAGAAACATGAGTCAATCCTTTCGATGATGGTTTGATTGAAGTTCAACATTTCACCAAATATCGAATTGTCAAGCAAATATAATGACGACTTCATCAAAGAAAACCACTTCTCAAGTAAAGTTGGAGAAGCGCAGTTTGATATTCCACGGTTAATAAACGTAAGGAACGAAGGTGATGCAGACTTGTCATCTTTTTGAAAACGCACAACATTTGCATTCATCGACTTGGCCATGTCTAAAAACTCGCCAATATGTTTAATGAACATCGACTCAATGGGTTCAAGGTGAACACTCTTGATCCCTGATTCTGAAACATAGTACAGACATGAATCTACGAGCAAATAAAAATGATTCACAAAGTCAGTTTCAGAACCCGTTATAAGAAACGAGTATAATTCGAGTGCCTTTGAGATGCATGTTGTAAAATTAGCAATAGCACGTGTCTGATCTGTGATGTCTTCGGGAAATCTCAACTTCAAAAATTTCTGAATAATGTTCAACAAAAGCGTTTTGTAGTTTGAGATTTCCCATCCGTTGGAAGTAAATAACTCGAACTTTTCAGCGTTTTCAGATGACACAAACTCGTGCGCCAAGCTCTCTTTCACAAACTTCTCATTACTACCAAGTAGGTTAAGAATAGTTTCAAGGTAGTAAGCAAAAAGTTTGAAGTCATCTTGAGGTTCAACCATTGTTTTCTCCTTTTGTACTATAGAGAAAGACAAAAGGGGGCTAGTCACTATTTTCAAGAATCTGTTTGCTGATCCATCCGTGCACACGTTATAAACAAACTTTTGCACATCAATCTGACTTTCTGACTTCAGATCGCGGAGAGAATCCAAAACAACAAATAGTGGATTCGAGAGCAAAGCCTCAGATTCATTGATATCCTGAGAAAGACTCCAAAGTCTGTAGAAAGAATGTAGTCTGATTCGTTCTGGGGTTTGTAAGAGCATGTATGAAAGACCAGCCTCAACTTCATGGACGTCAAAATATATGCGCAATTCAAATATGCATCTTACAGCCTCGACCTGGTAGTTTGCTGGATACAGAGACACGAGTGTGGCCCAAAGATTAGAAAGGACTATCTTAAGCATCTTTGACTTTTCTGAGAAAGACAAAGAGGCCAGTAAAAAGCGGTACAATTTGACCATTCCAAACATCGTGGGTGCCTTGCAATCAGCACCATCATAAGCATCCCATTTAAACTCGGGATAACCAAGGAAGGCATTCTTCAAAACGTCTTTAGTAGCATCACCAAGACTATCCACTTTCTGCCTGCATGCGAGAAAATCACAGAGCAAATTAGCAACTCGTTCACTAAGCGTGCTCAGGTTCATACTTTGGATATACCATTGCTCGAGACTACTTATGAGGAGAGATGGAAGCGCCCCTGTACTTATGGGTGGCTTTTTGCTCTCGTCAAAAGAGCCGGCTGCATAAAAGTCCGTGATTGATTCTAGTAACTTCTCCTTGATAAACTCGGGAGGTTCCTCGCGCTCAACATTAGACAATAACGATTTTTGATCGGCCAAGTCAATAAGGAGTTCAAGCGTGGAGATCGTTTCCTCGCTGACGTCCCTTTGCGAGAGAAAGACCAAAATAGCCAAAGGCACGTGAAAGTTTGTCTCGTCCTCGGGAAACTCAAAGTTACGAAGAAGAAAGTCGATGATGTCTAAATTGCTACCCTTCTCGCTGTGGAACAACAACTCGCAGGTCAAATAATTCCAGATATGGAAGGCCTCGACTTGGTCAAAGAAGCGTTTACCGGCGGCTAACAATTCAGGGGAACTTGATTCGTCATTATGCGAGGCATAGCAACAGGACTCTATTATAGGCACGAAAAGCAGCGAGGTTATCAATTGACTGATCTCCCACCTATCCATAATCATTGCTAATGAGATATTATAGGCATCAAGTTTACGCTGCAAGTTATCGCTTGCTATTAGCGTTTTTAAACCACATTCTATGGCGGGCAAGGCGTGGGCGGCAAAGTAAGCTTTGCGGTCTTCTGATTTTAGGGTCTCTTCGCCGGCATCCGGGCCAAGGAGCCATTTCCAGAGACGGCGATTCAAGCTCATATCCTTCTTTAAGGTGACGCGGCAACATGCCATGATCAAGAGCTGTTTGTCGGCAGATGAAATGACAGTAGTTATTACGGGTGAGTTGAGAGGAATATGCGACAAAAGAAGGTCGAAAAAGCCTCTCATTACGATAATGTCGTTGGCCTGATTAAAACTAGAGCGCGTGTTCAAGGCAGCGGCAAATGCATGGACCAAAATCCCCGGTTCTGAAGACAAACAAGCCTGGGCCTCTGCGGAAAACCTCGCTTCTGTGTCCAGGCCAATCATGGCGAACACCGGTAAGCGAGCAGTACACCAATTGAGGGCCCCAAGACGTTTTTCGGCGCTTGTAAGTATACAAGCAAAGAAAGACAGCCAGAAATGGGGGTTGTTGCCGAGTTTTTGCTTGAATGAGTCCAATAAGTTCATGACATCAGCAAAAACCTCAGAGTTCTCGTCCTCAAGACCTGGGAGAAGCGCTAGTAGAAGCGGGGTTGTGATCTCCTTTAATGTGGAAGGAGTCAAGTGCACAAGGAGGTTGTTTCCATAGAGAGAAAGGACCTGAGGCTTTACTTGCATGGATCCAAAAGACACCACTGGAAGAATACCGGGTAACCACACGGAAATCTGGGAATTGAGCGCATCAATGGCCAAAGAGTCAAATACAGCCTCATAGATTTCAAGGGCTTTGCGATGGACACCATTTGGAAGTTGCGGCAGGAGGCAGAGCGCCATTTTTGCCAGCACCTGTTCGGGTAAAGGGAGCCATTTGACCAGGTGCGGGGTTTCTGCGGGAAGCGCCAACAGTTTCTTCAAACGGGTAAGAAACGCAATGTAGTCGGCCCATTCCTCTAAGGCATCGAAGCTGGCAAGGGTTTTCTCTGCCTGTGCCAAGATCCGCTTGTCTCTGGGGGATAAATCTGAAGACCCAGACGCGGGGCCACCAAACCCGGGGATCGACCGGAGAAACCCGGCATTAGAAGTGTCCATGGTGAGAGATTTTTGCGATTTTTTGAATTTTTCCCTTAATATGATCGCGAGGTACACAAAATGCTCGCAATTGGGAAATCCAAAGTTATTTGTGTGGAAAAGTAGTGGTGTAGATGATAGAGTAGATCGTACCGGGTGCATGGATGACAGCGTGGGTGTTGGGCCTATGTTAACGTATCACCTCCGTACATCCCCATAGTTAAAACTAGGGGTTACCCTAAAGGACCCAAGAAAAAGGCGTTAAGTAGTTTTTCTTGGAAAAAAATTATTCATTTTCGCTTTGACATGAGCTCTGTAATATTTTGAGGAAATAATAGTGCTTTTCACGGGGCGTTTTGTTGGTGGCTTGGTCCAACGTTTTTGGTGGTGCCGTGGCCCCCGCTATAGTAATGGTGACCCCGCGAGAATCGCTACTTTGTGGTCCTTTCTCTGATACACCAAAAGGGAAACCAGTATATCTGCGGCAGGTTGGGTAAATCAGATAATATCTCTTTTTTTGGATTTTAATACATTCATGAAATATACACAAACAAACTCAAGAACATTCTAGATTACATAACCTCTATGCTTGTGATCTAGATTCTAAACTGCAAAAACTACTCACGTGGATTAATACGAGTGCCAGCCCGCAGACTAGGCATAATATTGTTGAATTAGGATGATTCTCCAATTCTAGAAATCATTTGACTAATGTTACAATAACGAGTTAAAGCTTCCCTGGATAGTCATCGGAACTTTACATCTTTTGACCACGTATAATATCATTAAAAGTTATGCACTATTTGCGGGCATTAGATATTAAAGGAAGTGGTGCTGAATAAAGGGGTCCTTGAAATGCTTTGATCGCATGGCTAAGAACAGTAGTCGTATATTTCCTGTTGTATCATGGTAATCTTCAACTAGAAAACTGTGATATACACTGAAGATTTGTCAAGCTAGAGAGATCGTATACTTGGGTTTTTCAGTTCAAGGTCTCTATATACTTGTCACAACAAAGAAAGGCAAAAGACCTCAGTTGATACACCATGTTATTCTTCTACTGAGGTGAACCTAATTCAGATCCCCTCTCAAGAAATCCTATGAGCTTTTTCTAGCAACTCCCACATTAATGCGACCAAAAATACTTCCTTGAAATATTAGTGTATGATACAACTTTCAATGCTGGTACAGGCTCTTCAAAAACAATACATAAGTCGGTGGCTTGTTGATCATTCGAAAAGGGCCATGAAAGGTGAATTGGAAATGCTGCATGGCCCGTTGCTTATATTTGATTCAACAATAAATTTCCATGTTATATCCTGTGTCCACCTGATGATTTCTCTTGTTAAAGATTCCGATGGGAGTGTAAGGAACTTTACATCACTCGGCTAACTTATCAGGGGGCTCGCCCAGGTAATGTCCTCCCCATGCATTATTCGGCTCTCTATCTCTATTATTTATAGACACATCCCATGGAAACTAAAATAAGCCAGCGATATTCCCTGGGATATCGTGACTCATCATCACTGAAATACACAATACATAATAGCCAGCCGGCTTTGAAGATCCTCATAAGTGGAAATATAATTGGTTCCCTATTTGAACGACGTTAATCAACAAGTTCGACTAATGACATAAGTTGAAATTGTTTAGACTGGAACAGTCTCTTCCTTGTACCCCTTTCAAAGCAAAATCAAAAATTACAAGTATCGTCGAAAAGTTTATCACATTCTGGAAACATTCATGTCTCTCTATCGTATACACAGGCGTACCCTTCTAAAAATCGTTTCTTTCGTTTATCCTACTTATCGAGCACCAGAGAAATGAAGCGGATGGAATCCACCAACTCTTGCTCGTTGGTGCTGTGGGCCACGCCTCTATAAGTGTTGAAATTCCAGTTGGTGAAGCCCAAACTCTTGTATAACTTACTGGCATCCTCACCAAATGAGTGGGCAATGATTTCGTCCTGGTCACCGTGACCCTGGAAAACCGGGGTATTGAAGTTGACGCCCTTAGTGTTGTGGTTTTCCTTGATGGAATCAGGAATAGGACAGAACCCAGAGAGGGCTACAAGCCCACCGATCTTGAAGTCAAGCAACGAAAGCACCGCCATTGTGATTGCAGAACCCTGCGAAAACCCACCAATGACGATTTTTTCAGGCGGAATGTTGTATTTTTCAATCTGCTCGTTGATCAAAGCTTTGACTACTTCGCACGACTTAAGGAAGCCTTCTTTATCTTGTTTGGGCGAAGAGCCACCAAACTGGTAGATATCAAACCAGCCTGGCATCCTGTAACCACCATTGACGGTGATAGGGATCTCTGGGGCATTTGGAAACACGAAGTTTGTTTCTTCTTGTGACTTTAAGAGACCTGTCTGTTTAATAACTTGGGGAAACCACGACCAGCCATCACCGGAATCACCTAAACCATGGAGAAAGATAATTGCAGACTTGGCAGTTTTCGAGGCAGGCACACGCACACTAGAAACAGACATTCTTTTTTTCGCTGTTAATCCAGATCCAAATGATAGAATTACCACAGGGAAACTTAGTCTTATGATAAATTGAAGGTACGGAAGTTTTGTAGGCATCTTCAGGGCCGCACCGCACCGTGGTAACCTCATTGTATAAAGATCTACGGTGCGCGTTTTCAAAAACGTGGGCCTCTGATGAGAGAAAGTTTTAAAGCAACCAGTAGAATGATACCACTGTTCACTTCAAATGCGAGAGAAATTAGATAAAATGGAAACCAAAAGAGCTTCCTTTGAACAATGGCTTAACTCGTGTCTAGACTAGTATTGGGGTGGTTGATTTCTTGTCCTCTATGACGATATCGCTATGGCGCAATCGACGGTATTAATATTTGCTTCGAGCCAGTGAAGGAACTAATATTATTCGGGCAGCTTGGCTACCCGTCTGGATTTTTTTATAAGTGGTATGATTTTATTTAAGATTCGGCTTTCGTGTTAAAGGCCCATTTAGTAATACTCTTTGAAAACATTTCTTCTACATTGCAGACCTTAACTATAGAGCTGATTGTCTAAGTTAAACATGGGGTACAGTGTACATGGATGGTACCAAAAACCCGAAATGACACATTCAATATAAATAGTTATTTCTAAGTCTTTTATTGCTTTAAAGTCTCAAATGGGTTTCCTAATGTTGAAGGTCACTGGTCAATGGTTTGTTGGAAAGCCTGCGACACTTCTCTCGACAAAAGGTTTAATAACATACCCATAAAAAGTATTTTGGGTTATGAACGTTACTCTTCATTGATCCATAAAGGTTATTTGGTTTTCTCCGCTACATTCACAGTGCTTTGTGATATTCTTTCTCTTGCAACTGTGAAGTTGTATGCAACTGTATAAAATGGGTTGGGAAGAACACATATGGTATGGGGTTTTTGTAGAAAAGAGATCTTTTTGGAGGCATAATGGAATTTCGAGAGTTTCAATTCAAAAAAGAACGCCATTTTAGTTCAAAACCAAGAGCAATTCTCTTACTGCCGAGTTTTGCAAAGCCATTCGAACTTTATCAAAACAGGAGTATTAGCTCATCTAATACACCAGTAGTTTTTATTCCCCAAGAATCTTTTTTGTTTTTAGCTGAAGCCCGCCATATATATTACTTATGATTTTCATAATACCGCCTGGTACAATCCCTGAATGTGGAATCCCGGTTATGCTAGTCAGATTCTGGGCCCAAGGTGAAGCTTATTTTGACTTCACGCCATGTTTCCAGTCAGACTTAGGTGTGACCCCGCTATAGTAATGTCTATAGAACGGCTGGTTCATCAAGTATAACAACCAATTTTTAAAAACCGTTGACTTCTTTGCTTTACTCAATATTTAATTCAAGCATGGAAATTTTGAGAGCGGAAATATCACAAAAGTTCATAGAGAATTGTTTCCTCTAGGATTTAATAAATCCCACCATCTTTATAACGATGTACGCACTTGGACATCACAAAACTACTGAGAATCCATCCGTTTTTTTTTTTGGAAATTAAAAATATGAAGGCATGTATTAAGCTCTCGTTATCTTTTCTAATTTTACTTAAGATGCCAGAAACTTTCAATCGAAAAGTTGGCACGTTGAATTTTAAAACTTCATCAAACGTTTGAAAAACAATAATATTCAGATCACCTTCGCACCTGTTTATTTCAATTGGGCCGAGTTTTGGATTAAATTCAAAATCAAAAGAAACAATCTTTACACCTGCAAAAGACCCTGCTTCGATTTTTGTACGAAACAACGGGCATCTAAATAAGCACACCTTGTCTAAACGGGTGAGATTTTACTGTTTTCTCAAATATCGATGACAATGCAAAAAAATAATGTATGCTAATATGATTAAAACACCTCTATGTCAGGGCAGGCTCTACCTCTGTCTCTGTCTCTGCCTCCTTTGTTCGCTTTACTTGAGCACCAACATCTTCATCAGCAGGCCGCTTCTTCTCGTCGTCCTTCTGTCCCTTTTCACCACCGGTATTCACTGAAACCTCCTCACTTGCAGCCACTTTGAGCGTACGGGCATTTTGCTTTTCACCGTTCACAACACGGAAATACGGCTGACATCTCCAGTATGGTACGTTTTTGTATTTCCCACCCCATGGTTGGAGCTCACTTTCTGTGATGACGTCAAGTTCAGCAATATCGGGCTTTTCGTAAATCTCAGCCACAAGTGCTTCTACCTTCTGCACGATGGATTCCCACACGTCGAAGTCAGCATGAACACTTGTTTTGCCAATCACCGGGCGTAGTTCGGTGTGTACACAGAGAAAAGCATGCAATAACTTAAAGAAATGGGCCTTCATTGCAGTGCGGGAGGCCTCACCGGGGCACGTCTTGACAATCTCAAAGTACTCTCGAAGCATGTGGTCGACTCTAGCAAACTGTTTATCGCGGTCATCGCTTTGCGTCCAGAACACACCCGGGTTGTATAAGTTTCCCTCTGCCGACATGACGGCATCACAAGCAACCTCCTCTGTACACCTGGCCAAATCGGAGGGGTAGAGGATATTACCGTTGGCAAAAAACACCTGGTCCGAGGGCAAGTTGTCACGCAAGTAGCGCAAAATCTTCCAGTTGGCCAACCCAGTCGCCTGGCCCTTCATTTCTCGCGTACGTCCATGGATGGTGATGAATTGAGCACCGGCACTAAGCACCATCTTGGCATATGCCAAACTCTTTTCCCAGTCGTCGTACACCCGGATCTTGGCCGTCACGGGACACTTTAAGTTCTCATGAAGCTTGCGGATCAACTTATACACAAGGTCCCAGTCATCCATCAAAAATGCTCCGTAGTTACCCTTACGTGCAATTCCCTGAGGACATCCTAAGTTCAAGTCCACTGCATCGCACTGGTGTTCGATATGTTGTGCTGCCTGCAACAAGTACTCCGGATCGTTAGCACAGAATTGCACCACGAGCGGACGGTCTTTATCCTTATCGCCGTCCCATGCGGACCACATCTTTCTGCGATAATTTTCATCGGTGGCGAAGAGTTTGGCATGGAACATGGGCGTATAACAGAGCTCGGCTCCATATCTGCGCAGGAGAATTCTCCATGCAAGTTCCGACTGGTCCACCATGGGGGCCACGATCGTCTTGGGCTGGCCGATTGAATTGTAGAGTTCACGTCCGGAAAGCTTGGTGACAGTCATGACAGGCGACAGTTTTTTGCACCAGATTCTGCGAAGTAAATTAAGGAAAGTCACTTTAAATGGTTAGATGAGATGAGGTGAGATGCGATAGCGCAATTGAGTTGGTTTCTTTTTTTTTTTTTTTCCTGTTTCTTTTTTTCTCGGCTGCGCGAACATTGACCCCACACTGCTGCACGACTTTCAACCAACCATCCCGATAAGGCAAGGGCACTTTGAAATAAGGGGTTGCTCTTTAGTAATAAAAAAACGAGAAGGTAAAAAAAATCAATGGGTCAAATAATAATATCGTTTTCCACGAACGGAGCAATTTTTGGTAGGTTTATGGCCAGCACTGCCGCACTTTTGCACCGGGTGGTCCTCTTATATAGATTGGCATATTCAAGTCTGTTTCATCATCGGTAATCTGCGTTCCTTAAACACCCTTCACATCGTTCACTTACACTCTGCCATTAATATCCAACGCCATATGCTTAAGGGCTTCGGCAAATCTCATAGCAAGCGGCCATAGAGGGGCGTCGGCCAAAATGCGCACCCCCAAACCAAGAACATGAGTCAGAAGCTTACATTTCTTCACCAGTTTCACCTTCATCGTCTTATCATGCGAACGCACCGCTTCGATATTTTTGTGGAACGCTTTACTCCGGGAAAAATCAAAGATTCCTCCTGATTGTCGGTTCAAAAACTCAGAATACGAAGACTGCTCCTGCGAGCTAAGAGCAGTATCGATTCTTCTGAGGACATTCTCACAATTAAGCCAGAATGCGCTTTCAGAAACACTGAGCGTTTTACCATTTTCAATAGAATCCAAAGTCTTGCCCAAAAGTATCACCGCAATGAAAACTGCAGTTAAAAAGTATACCGGAGTTCTTACTGAAGTCTGTTTCGCATCGTTAACCACCGAAATGTTGTGAGTCCATAATTCGAGTACATCCAACGCGTATTTGCACGCTTCCTTCAACCCTTCGGCATCTTTGTCAAGATCTGCAAGCAAGCGACTCATTCCACTCCAGTCTCGATGAAGCACGGCCGATGTAATCGGAGAAGAGTTGACACTAAGTCTAATTTTGGCAAGCGACACTAGTGGCAAAATCAACTTAAGCCCTGCATTTCTATTGAGAAGAGTTTCATTTTGGTTGTTGATTAGAGTAGATCCTCCGTTTCTCACAAAATACTCTTCCCACGAGTTGATCAAGTACTCGAGTCTGGGACGACACTCAACTCTCCATATTAAAGGATCAAATTCTCCTGAAATATTGCAATAGCTAGTCAGAATTTGCTCATGGACATACATGAGAAGTACTAATGACTTTTCAAAGTTGCTTTTATGATCCGTAAACTGAGAGCCAACCAACTGCGCCAACAACTCTTCCAAAGTTTGATTGTTACTCACTTCAACGATGTTCTGATCCTTGACCTTCGAGAAATTGCTGTGCCATTCCGTAGCATCTCCAGCTCTCCATAAAACTTCATCACTGCAGTGAATCCCACTTCTAATTTCTGACCCCGTCATTAGTATCGGACAACCAAGCAAAATACTGCGGACTACTTCTAACTGATAGAAAGTGAGCGCTGTCCTAATTCGTGTTTGCGCCATGATGAAATAGCCAAAATTGTTCTGCAAATTAGTTTGGTCGTTTGGGTTCGAAATTGGAGGTGGGGGAGCCAAGAACTGTTCAAGAGGACGGTGAAAGTTTGTTGACCTGATCAATCCAACCATAGAATCCATTTGCCGTTTAGTGATTTCTACCATGTTTGGCTCATTGAGAAACATAGATATGAAAATGTGGAGAACTAAACACTGGTGGGCCATTATTGGGACTTTCTTCAGCTGTAATTTATTGGGGGTAACTTCATTCTCAAAAAACTTATGGATATGGTACTTTGACAAATTGAAAAGAAGAAGCGTGTTTGAGTCATGGTATGAATAGAGAGCACCAATTGCGCACATTGCCAAAATCATGGGAATGTTCTCAAAATTATCAATCATGGGGTTTTTCAAAGTCGGCAAGTGTATGAACAGAAAGAATGTGTTGAACTCCTCGCCGTATAGCTTCATGTAAGCATTCAAGTCTTCCTTTGGAGGGAAGTGGTCGTCCGCCACATTGCTGGCCTCCACGATTTTGGCCCGCAAATCTTCCATGATAAAATCGTTGGGCTCACCGATGGTAAATTGTGCTCGCGAAGCTCTGCGAGATGCCAGACTAGACAGTGGCAAATCATCTTTGGGTGACCTCCTTGTTGCAGTCAAATCAAGAAGACTTTTTTGTCTTACCAAGTCATCCTGTTTCAATTGAAAGAGTGAAAACACCTCATCACTTTGAAACTCGTCCTTCATAAAAGGCATCCCAAGAAATCCCGTACTAGTAGACGCAAGTGGGACTTCATTCGTCAAAGGAATGCCTTTCATTTGCTCGAGCCAGTCAAGGTCGTTAATATCATTGCTAAAGCCTATTTTTCTGCGCTTGGAGCCCTGAGGTTGATTTTGCTGGTCTGCCAAAATCGTATGAGGATTTAAACTGGCAGTTCCCCTGTCATCAACTTCTTTTGGGTCTGCCTGTCCTTGTAAGTACATATTGTCCAGGTTAAAAGGAGAAAAGCCAGTGCCATAACTCAACTTGGCCATCTCGTTGGGTTGACCTTGATCCACCAGTGGAAAGTCAAATGTCATTGGAGTGGTTCCCGGGATGTGATGAGGGTGGTCAGGATTCTGGAACTGATGGCCCGAAATCACGTTATTGGGTGTATTCTCCCGAAGAAGGGCACTCGGAAGATGTGATTCCGAGGGGATTGTGTTGAGGCTCATCTTAAACGGAGATCCATTCTTCGCTTTCCCAAGCAAAGGGTCAACCGAGGAAAGACTTGCGGTCTGATCTATTCTTGAAGGGTCGGCCAGGAGATCTGTGAAATTGAGGTTATACCAATCCAGGCAGGCATCATTCAAGTCCAGGTTCAGAAGGCCGGGATAATCCATCTCGGTGGCATGCAACTGAGGCGTGGAAAAGCCGACTTGTGATGGGCCTTGTGGCATCTGGTTGTTTCTTATGGCCAATGCATCTTGAAGATTTGTGTACGAAAGCCCCGAGACCGCCGAAAAGGATGCATGTCGCGGGTTCGACAGCAGGCCTTTGAATGCGGAGAAGTTTTTGGGATCAAATGAGCTTTTAAATTCAAGTTTCTCCGTCAAAAAGTCCTGTCGAGCCTTATCCTTAAAAACCTTCTGTTTGTCTTTCAAGTCCGGCGAATCTCCAGTAAGGGGTGACGGCTGCTGTGTGTAATCTGCCACGGAGGCACTGTGACTCTGGAGCATATCCAAGTCCGAGAAGCTCGAATTTGTCCCATGGTTACCGCCAGATCCTGCGGGCGTATTGTTGTATGAGTTCGTGTTCGGCGATGGAATAACGCCTGATGTCTTAGTGAACGGTTCCGAGGAACTGTTTATGTTGCCGTTTCTAGTGAACATACTGCTCTCGTTAGACTGATGGCTTGAAGGTAAAGAAGTGTTCCGGGGAGAATCGTCGCCCAGGTCCAGAAATGGGACCCCATGGGTGGAATTGGAGAAGTTGTACAGCAGGTCCGGGAGCGGCGCTTTGGCGTTGGTGTTATTGTGGAGAATAATGACAGTTTCGTTTGAGGTGCCTGCTCCTGCTGCCTTTGGGATATCTCTAGGTTCAAGGTCATTTCCATGGTTGAGTGTAACAGGCAACAGGCCACGACGCACAAGCAGGAAAATGTTCAGGTGAACTTTCTGCTGGTGGCGGAGCACTAAGTCACGTCTGGCAAAGCACCTGCCACACGCCGCACATTGGTACGGCTTCTCGTTGGTGTGTGCTCTTTCGTGGCGTTTCAAGTGCTCTAAGCGAGCAAATCCTCGCGTACAAATTGCACACAAGTGTGGCCGTGGCTTATCAGTACGGATCTGAAGAGATTTCTTGGGGATCGGCTGGGTCATGCCGCTGGCTGACAGCACCGACAGGCGCTTTTCTTGCTGTGGGGAAACAGATGTAGTCATTTACTGCGACAGGCTGGACTGTCTCCGAGAGTATGGAGTAAGCGAAGATAAAACGACAAAATGATGTGTTAAAATGGACGTGAAGAAATCTCAAACCAGATAGATGAGAATTTTCTGGATAATACTGGACCAGGAAAAGGAATGGTAGATGTCTAATCTGTTTGATTTTTCAGTCAAATCGTAGAAAGTTGAAGCAAAATGTCCGAGCAGAAGTTTGCGTTTCAGTAGATATCACTAGGATGTTAATTGGAAGACACGACAAGGGAGGGGCGTCGATCACGTGCGGGTGAATGAATAAATAAATAAATTATGTGGCTTTAACGGAGGCCCAAATAAACAGTCAAAGAAAAATGGGGTGTGGTTTCGAATGTTTTGCGTGGTGGTCCGCTCTCGTAAAGTATTAATGTTCACCAGTATTGGTGTTGGGTGGGGTTGGATGGGAATATATTAGTCGGAGGTGCGAATAATAGTTCGGGCGTCGAGTCTGGGGAAGGCAAAAAAAAAAAAAAAAAAGGTGCGAGTATGCACTCCAGCGCCTGTTCTGCACGGGCGCAGCGGTGCGTGATTTTGGGAATGCACACAGTCGACATTCCAAGTTCCGGGGATAAGTACCCCCCGCATTTGAAATACAGACAGATTTGGGGGAATACCCGGGAAAAATAGAGGAACTAATCCAGAGGCATGTGAATATTTTGGAGAAAGACACAGCTCGCTAATGTATATACTTCAGGTTTGGGGTCTGACCCATAGTTGCATTGTTTGTGATTATGAATTAAAGTTTTGTTTTGTTTTAAGGCCTCTTTCCTGCAGGGCTCTGGGGTGCGTCCGTGCGACCGACCCGCCCTCTTTTCGAATCTTGTGATTCATCCTGTCTATCCTGTCTCAGAATCAGTCTAAGCTTGGCCACACGGAAACCCAGTTAGGAGAATTTTTGGGGGTGGGGGGATTGAAAATATAGGACATGGATTTCTTGATAACGACAGAAATATAAGCAAAGAAAGTCCAATACAACAACGTAACCGCTCGGCCAGTCAAAAAAAAAAAAAAAAAGACAAATCTTTTTTTAGCGTTCCTTGCAGCGGCCCGGTGGCTTCATTCTCGGATTCCCCAGGGTGGAGGACTCTCGTGTGCAGTGCACCTGTCGGTGATACTGGTCACCAAATCCGCTTTCGTAAATGGTCATCCGAACTTAAACGGAAAATGACGCAGTAGCTTCGAGCCATTAGGGGACATGGCTCGCCATATGCACCAGGAACACCCGCAAATTGTTTCCCACCTTGTCGATCGGCTCCGTTATATTTTCTCGCCCATTTTTTATTGAGAGGTTTTGCGAGGGCTGATGGTATCCTTTATTTATATATATTTGAAATTGTATTTTACTCCGCCTTTTGACCCCTCTTTCTATATCTTCCCATTGTTTATTTATTTTTGCGGTTTACTTGTTTTATTTTGATTTGTTGTGTTCTTTTGTTGTGTTTTCCTTTGTTGTCTTCTATTTTCGCTTCTTTTAGCCAGGTGGCAATCTGGTGTAGTTTGTTTGCATTTTGCTTTACGAGTGCCAGATAGGAGCCAGTGCGTGGGCTACTTTTTCTAACCCCCGTCGAAACATGTTCACATTCCTGAATTTTTCCGTCAATACCAGAAAAGGATTTATTAGAATCAAGCAGATTTTTATAAGCAGAATTTCCTTCATGTTCCTTTATTTAATTGTTTTTTTCTTTCTTCCTTTAATTTTGTATTGCATGAATATGTTTCAAATTGCTAGAACAAATGAAAGTTGGGTCTTCATGAGAATACATCGAGGTCGCATTCTCCAATAAGTGAGACAAAAGAAAAGCCATGGAAACCACGTGGGCTAGATTGGTACTCAACCTTTGGCTCCTTCTGAACGAATATTTTTCTATTCTATTTTTCTATTCATTGATTAATTGTATACTTTTCTTTCTCGTGGTTTTCTCCATGCTGTAACGGGCTTGCTTCAACACCGTCATCCAATGACCAAAACAAGAAACAACCATGTCGGTTCAAAACGGGTTTGACCGATTTGAAATCTTTTTAATAGTTACCCTTCTCATTTAAGTGTCGCATTGGCCTCTGGTTTATTGCTCTTCGTGATTCTCTCTGTGTTGATTGAAGTTCTTTCTGTATATACATTGTAGAGCCGTTCTTAGGTTCCGCATTCGGAACTGACTTTCGCAGCCACCATCAAGGGATCAAGGTGAAAGAACTAAAGAGCGTTACCTTTCGGCATGGCCTTTTATTAAATGACTTCGAAAGAGTGTTTTATGGACTGGGATTTTAAAGTTTGCCCCGCTTTTCTTTTTCTTTTCTTTTTCTTTTGGATCTTTTGGATGCCTGATACGTGTGATTAGTTTGTTTGGCCAATGTTTTGCACGTAGTTCAATATTATGATTATCAAACCTTTCGCTCAATCCAACACTCAATCCATCTTGAAAGAATATATATTCCAGAGACTTATTATAAATTTCCGGATTAATCACTGGAAATAATGACTCTTTGTACAAAATGGTGGTACTTTTATCTTCGCAGGGATTCCACGTGTTCATATGAAAGTCCTGAGACTTTCCATATTAGTCATGTAGAGAAATGTTTTGCTCCAAAGGAATTCAAAGGATATTTTAAGGCTCAGATTACTTCAATAAATAACAATATTCCAGTGACTAAGCACATGTAAATGTGACAGCTACGGTGTTAGGTTTACCGTTATAAGCACTTCTGCGTGGATTCAAACTATAGGTCACATGGTCAATCATACCTTCAGAAGAAGGAGCAAAGGCTCTCTAAATCAGATTAATATACCATGAGATATTTTAAGGAAAATAGATGTTTCTCATCTTTTGTAGCAAAATACAAAATATTTTACCACGCTCATGCTAGCCTCATGACTAGATATTCTTTCAGAAGCAATGATGAACATACGCTGTTCATATAAGTCAGTGGTCTCTTCTAACAAATAAGTCACCAAAATCTCATCTCTCCTTTTTTATCATCTATATTTCACATCATGTATTCTGCATCCCAAGACAATGTATCTTATGTATTTTACTACTGAGCTTATCAATTTCAATGTAGTCCAAAGAACCACACAGTATTGAACAAGATTTTTACCATTAAATAATGTTTTGAAATCATTTACGTCAAAATTAGATATAAACACTATATAATCCCCACGTTGGGGCCTCGTGTGCACTACTGCGACCCCAGACTGAACCCCCAGTTCAAGCACCGAAAAAATATCTGCCCCACAAAAAACAAACAAAATACAAATCAAACCGAAAATGAAAATATTATTTACTACAGGGGCTACGGTGACGTTCCGGTCGCTTGTTAATACAGTGACAGACCAACTGTTCCTCGAATTCCTCATAAAGTGCGGTTTTCAATCGGTTTCTCTCCAGTACGGAAACGAGACTGATGCGGAAACAGGCACTAACACGAGCAAAGCATATTTCAGCGAGGTGTTGGCAGAAAAAAACTTGATTGAACATTTTGATTTCACCATTGCAAACGAAACCAACGATAAGTCCGTGACGGTGTTTGAAAGTAAAACACTCACTTTCGAGGTGTTTGGATTTTCTGACGATATAGGCTCGTATATTTCTGCTGCAGACCTTGTGGTTTCACACGCCGGAACAGGGTCTATTTTGGATACGCTCCGTCTTAAGAAACCGTTGATTGTGGTCACAAATGACTCGCTTATGGATAACCATCAGGCAGAAACCGCTGACCGATTTGCGTCCGAAGGATACTTGGCCCGTGTCAGCGAACCCGACTTGGCCCGGGGCGTGCTCCAGCAAAAAATTCTCCAGTGGAAAGATGGCCAGTTGGTGTTTGAAGCGTTCCCTGACCCACCCGAAGGTGTGTTGGGGAATGTAATTGCGACCGAGTTGGACCACATTCAGTAAAGGTTCAGAACGTAAATATAGAGGGATGTTTGGCAATTTTAGGGATCCTCAACAATCTACAGGCTAACCTTGAATTTTGGGGTGTGGTATTTGGAAAAGTGAGTAACATCAAACACGGTTACGATCACACAATTAAATGAGCTCTTGGCTGGTCTTTCTGCTACATCTTCCTAAGAATTCAGTGGGAAGCTACAAGAATGGATATAAAAAGTGAGCGCAGGCAAAATTCCCCACCTAACTCCGCATCTCTACTGGGTACACTACCCTAATGTTATATTGAGTATTGCCGACTAAGACATCGATAGGATAAATTGATGTGTTTTCCGAGGGTTCAGGCAATAAAAGGATAAATACACCGTGACGTTTTTATCCGACCTGAAAGAGTTCAATTTTGACTGTTTTCATCATTCGTGTGTATGCCTCTCCGTCAATGTATTACTTAACGTTTTTTGTTCAGGGGTGGTTGATGACAGAATCCTTTAGATTGAAACGGATGATTCTAGCAGGTACCAAGAATTTTACTGTCTGGTTATCTCTCAAATGATGCATTCTATAAATTCCAAAGGTAAATACTTTCCAGATAATTTTAATTCAGACTTAGGTTAGTTATCGTGGCCACCGGAATCTGTGAGTTTTCTTGGTTCTTTCTTATCTTTAAGGTTCAAGTGAATGCCTATTAATGGCAGCTGAGAGGTTACCTGGTTTTGGTTTCAATATGTGGACCCAAAGGAAAAAAAAAACGACTTTCTTAAGGACATTGATTGCTCTTCGTGAGCCTTCACCCGGAAGATTTTTCTATTTTTTGGTTCGTTCTTTTATTTTATTGCTGCTTACTTTCACCCATGGATTACTTCACCCATGGATAATTCGTGCTTATCATTCTTGCGTCTTCTTACTTCACGGTTATCGTATCCTTATAACCAGGACATCGCCTTTGAATACGACTCAAAAAGTGAACAAAAAACACAGAGCACCCATAATATTTCTTTAAATAAAACACAAAAAACCCAAAGTTGGCAACATCGTGTTTCGACCTTTTGCTTCGTTTTCCGGGCCTGGGATGCACCACTACACCAAGGCCTCGATGCGAGCATCAACATGGTTCAACTCCAACCAAACATCAACATTCGCACCGTTCCTAGAAATCCCCCATATCCTACTTCAACGCACTCTAAGAATCCCTACCAATTGCAAAAAAAAAGACAACCCCAAAATAAATTTGAACCTTTGCCCATACAAATATCACATGTATCCGTATAGAACAATTCCCATCCAACAAACTCGCCGACGCAGAAGACCAAGACTCTTCACCAAAGATATAGAGACACTTTTATATAGTATGGGCGACGGGCCAGTATCGCTTGATTCCACCATCAACTGTTTAGAAGATTGTCTTGTGGAATTCCTTACAGACCTCTCGCAGGAATCTCTACAGTTTGCTCGGATGCATGGACGGTCGAGAATCAAGGTTGACGACGTACCGTTCGCTCTTCGAAACGACCCTCCCAAACTCGGAAGAATGGACTATATTAGGGAGCTGCTTGCAAAGATCGAAAAGGCCAAGAAACTTTATGATACAAACAACGTCACAGCCAACGAGAAGGAGTACTTTTCTGATGACGAAGACGAAGACCACGACAACGAGAGTGCACGGCCCCTGAAGAAAGCTAAGAAAAAGGAACGTGAAAGGAAGAAAAAGAATGATCAAGCTGCTGCTGAGAACTCCAATGAGAGTGACTGATTGATTGATTTCATTGTTAAAGAAGGTGGGTTTTGGCCCACTGGTTTACTGGCTATATACACATTATTCTTCGCCCACGTCACAATTATTCTGCACGGCCGTTCCTCTGGCATACTTCTCTGTCTTGATTTGCTCAGCAATTCCATGGAGAATGCTGCGAGCGGCCATCATCACTCTAATCAAAACCATCATGCCAATAACCACAAGATCCACGTACATTTCCGTTTGCGGGTCCGACTCACCATAAATCTTCTCATGCGCCATGTGCGCCGCAATGATTGCCATACTGGAAAGAAGCTTTACAAGCTCCACTTTTTTCGCCCAAGCTTTGAGGTTTCCAGTTTCGGGCATTCCCGAGGATAATGTTGCAAAAATAGGAATAATCGTAAATATACCCATTAGGGAATGCGCGATAAAACCCGGCCACGTAAACGAAAAATGTAACACACCATCACGCTCACTCAAAACGGAAGACCCAACAATCATGTTTTCAAGCTGAGTAAGATACCTAGCATGGATCATGACTAAAAGTAGTACCTGGGCCATTTTATGTACAAAAAACAACGTTGTTCTGATCAAGAAACCACCCAAATTTGCAACCGGTGCGGCAAACCGTCTTCTCTGCTCGGCGGCAAAGTTCACCATCGCTGATGCTTCAGACCCGGAGTCAAACATCAGAAGACCGACCAATTGAACCAAAAGGCCAAGACAGATGGAGTCAACATCAGCTAATGACCAGTCAACACCCTCGTGGAGTTTCGTGTTCATGCCGAGCACAGTAGCACCGACATCGGTGATGATAACCCATGCCCTAAATATAGGTCTTCCAAATATCATTGCCAAGACCGTTATTACCAGGAATAAAAGTGCACCAAACACAGACACCATTGACACAAGAGCCAAGCATCTAAGCCTGAGGTTAGGCGGGCTATAGACCACGGAGTATGTATCTTCACACACGACATCAGCATCCCACCAATCAGTATCATCATCATCAGTGGTGTTCCTGGGTGGACTAACTAGCTGGTCTGCTTTTGTAACTGGCACGAATAAACTCCGCAAGAATTTCCTCGAATTATCGTCACTACTGGGAGCACGGAGGTAAGAGCCATTTGGGACGAAGCACGCGGAAACAGAAGGGTCAGTCCTGAAAATTTCCATAGCTTCCGAATAGCTCACGGGCTTCGAGTAGTCTGGCACACTTATCTTAAGGAGGCTGCTGAGAACATCTCTGTAAATAACA
>JAJMAK010000110.1:0-45451 GCA_030572615.1 Metschnikowia lachancei
GCAGGTCTATTTTCCAAGGGCATTTGGAATTTTGAGCTTCAGAGGTTTATTGATTTATGTGACGGAATGGATGTCAGTGAAACGGGCCATGGCCCTGGATCTTACGATATTACCACCAGCGTCTGGCACGTGAATTGCTGTAACGGTGAAATGCCGGAAGACGGCGTCTTTTGGATGCTCTTTACTGCAGTCTTTGGCTGGACAAATAGTGCCACCTATGGCAGTGTTTTGGGGTACATTCTTTACTGGTTTGCCGTAGTGTGCATGTTTTTATCTTTAAGGCACGAGGAAATTCATGGCCGTTTGCCTGTCATCCCTCTTTCTTGGCAGCAAAGGCGAATCAAGAAACGGCAATTCCAAGCCATTCGTGCGGACCAACTTTCCGGTCCAAGAGATAGCGTGGACTCCATTAACTCCACCACGCCATTGCAACAAGCTGCTCATTGATAAAAGTAGGAAATGATGGATAGATGAAAAGAATGGTGTGGGTAAAATTTTGGCGTTATTTCTTCTGACTATATAGTGGTGAGAAATTATGCTCGGTAAAGATTGTATTTCGAATTTCGGGATATAACTCGGGTATTTCTTAATGGATATCTCTCATCAGTGTACTGGAAGTACCGTCTAGTTTTCTATTCTTCCTAATCGAACATCTCATCAACAGACCCTCCCAAGTACACCTTGAGTGTTTTCCTGGTGGCAGGTAAGATACGAACCTTCACCGGTGGGTCCACATCCTTTGTTCTTAACCTGTCATAAGCTTGGAATCTATGGCATCCTCCAAATGCAAAATAGTAGCTCTTGCCCTGTTCACGCACCAAAAACACGTCAATAGGAGGCAATTCGCCGGGAGTGATGTTCTCTAGTTTGCATGTGGCCGACTCCATTGGGTTCCCGCCAAGGGTCGAAACCATGGCATCGATTTTTTGATAATCTAGCACTGGAGGAATAGGTCTGCGAATTTGGCTGAGAGGCACCTCTGCTTCTTTGAGTCTGGAAGATTGCAAAGACATTGTTGCGGGTTGTTTTTGATTTTGTTTTTTTGGCTATGAATTGTCTTTTAATTGGATTTCTGGTAACAATAAATTTAACAATCCAGGTTAGCAAAATCCTCAAGTAAATGTGTAATGATTGTAATTTTTAATTCTACAGTAATTGCACAGCGACCATAGTTGCTCTTATACTGCGCACATTTCTAAGCTGAGCATGGCCAGATCGATTCGGACCCACGCCATGTGCAGTACAGCTACCATTATTAGTGAGCAGCAATAGAACAGAAGCCAGTGAAAATCTTGTGCATCCAATCATTCAATGTGACATTCCGGTCCAGGGAATTGCTCTATTGGATTTTCTGGTGTCTGCGTTTTCTTGTTTGTAATGTCTTCTTCTTTCCCTTTCAAGTTCACCGTGCGAACGACTCTCGAGGCTTTTGAAGTTCCTGATTTTCTGATTTCCTCCCTTTTATTCTATTTCCATACCGAAAAGATTCTCACATTCACACCACAAAGCCATCTTTTGGAATCTTTCTACGAAATTTGACATCCTTTTGGTACTTGGTACTTTTTGAATACCGTTTCTGCCATTGTAAGTGTCCATTAGCACCCACGCATTCTTCCGCACTCGTCATCAGTGGACCCCGGTGACCCATACCCAACTTCAGATTTTCTAGATAATCGAGTGCCGACGCGTCGGACCTGCATATACCTGGTCTACTCGCAAGTTCCGAGGGTGGAGTATGCACTTACGTCCGGCTCGTCAGCCGATCTCGGCGAATCGCACGCATGGTGCACAATAACCATTTTTCACCCGAAGGCTCTTTTTTTGTTAACCATTCGGCTCCCCCACGTTCGAGTTTCAAGGGTCCACGGTAATTCAACAAGGCAAATTTCGAGTGAACAATTACCCAAATCAGCATATGCCGGATCACTGTCGTGGGTCTTTTGTTCTTTCCACATCCCCACAAACATTCCTAGATCAAGTCACTTGTTTTTCGGAATTTTCCTGACTTTGCCGAATCCTATTGCTGCCCCCACACCTCTTATGCATCAGGAACTCACTTGAAACCCTTCTTTAAGCTTTTTAAACGCGGCTTCCTTTTCTCCTTTCGTTTCTTTCATCTGGGGAACCCTTTATAATTGCTTGCCGCCTGCTCGGCCCATCCCCGTTTCTTATCGTTTTGATCTGGATTTTTATCTATTCCATCTCCAAACTTTAAACTCCACCATGTCCCTCATATTTATACCCCCAATCATCCTCATGCTAAGCCCAATATGGCTAAAACGACCTTTACTAGTCAAAGTTCAGTTCTATCTCTTGGTTGTTGTAACATTATGTGCAATGGTGATGTTGACGCCGAGGAGGGCCTTTGGCAGTGCACCACTCAACAAATTTCCTCCCCTGATAATCGCCTTTTTCTCGTGTAATCTGGTGATTTCCCAAATCCAATTCTGTGAAGAACAATCTTCTTCTCGGCGGCACTTTCGAGATCATTCGTGTGTTTGTCTAAACGAAAATGCTTTGGCTACTGTGGCCTATTGCTATAAGATGGGATATCCTCAGGAGATTGAATCTTTTATGGCCAAGTGCAATGACGAATACAATGCGTCCATGACTAGAGCAACATTTAATGTAGCACTTGACAAATACTATGACTTTGCAAGAGACATCCCAAGTCACACGCCTCTTCACACCGGTACAGTTATTGACTTTCCTGTAAAGCTTTCTTCGGACAAGATCGCCCTCTACAAAGATTCCTACGATCAGTTTCTCGGAAACTATAACCGTTCTATCGACTATGGCTGGTACATGGTCTTATACTGGTTGGCTGTTTTTGGGTTGGCAGCCTTGGGCAATTGGAGTAAAATTTTCCTACCCAATCTTGTCAAAAAATGCACTGGGCGGGTTCTGCGCTGGACAAGATCTTCCATTACACTTCCAGCGCTCATTGGGAAAGAAAGAACCACCGAAAAACACCTCTGGAACATTTTGGACTACTTGCCTCCTACACGTGCAGAAAGTTTAATTTTGGCTGTCTTCTGTCTCTCTGTGGTGCACCTAGGCTTTTACAATATTCACTTTGTCCCTGAGGATCCCATCTTTGGGTTCAAGCGAGCAGCATATATGAGGTACTTTGCCGTACGTACTGGCATTATTGCCAGTTCGCTACTTCCGTTTTCAGTACTATTTGCAGGCAGAAATAATGTGCTACAATGGATAACCCGGTGGGAATATTCCACTTTTGTCATGTTCCACCGCTGGATATCCCGGGTCATGGTGTTCCTACTTTTAGTACACTCTATTGGATATATTCATCACATCCGATTCCCTTTGGGCAACACGAAAACATATGTGTTTTTCGGGATTCTAGGAACCATATCTGGACTTCTCATATTGATCCAGGGATTGTTAGTATTGCGACGCAAATGGTATGAGGCATTTCTTGCCATTCATATTGTTTTAGCGGGTGCTTTTGTGGTGGGTGCATGGATCCACGTTCAAGACTTGAACTTCCTCTGGTATTTCTATGTGTCGGCATGCCTCTGGGTGTTTGATCGAGTTATTAGAGTCCAGCGACTCTGTGCTTTTGGTTTTCCAAAAACAAAAATTCAATTGTTCGAAGATGACACGTTGAAGTTCCGCGTACCAAAGCCTGCTGGTTTTCAAGCGGAGGGTGGTGGTCATTGCTTTGTTCATTATCTTCATTGGTCGTGTTTTTGGCAATCTCACCCATTCACGTACACCGTCTTGGATGGAGATATTGTCTTTTACGTCAAGGTCAAAGAAGGAGTCACTGCTAGACTAAAGAAATACCTTGAGGAACATCCGTCGAGAGCTGCATATATGAGAGTTGCTGTGGAGGGTTCCTACGGTGAGGCCACTCCGGCAATGAAGTATGATACCAGTGTTTTTATCGCTGGCGGGAATGGGATACCCGGTATTTATGCGGAGGCAGTGGAAGTGTTGAGGCGCAATGCTGGTTCAAGGAGAGTTAAACTTATATGGGTCGTCAGAGAATATGTTTCCCTTGCTTGGTTCTATGAAGAGCTACACGCGCTTGAGTCCCTAGAAATCGAGACGGAAATATATGTGACCCGGCCCAGCTGCCGGCTTACAGTTGCCAGGATTAACGATAAGCTGGCCCTCCTTGAAAACACATACACTCACAAAACCTACTACGGAACCAAGCCAACTGAAGATCCAATAGAAAAGCTTAAGAAAGACTTGAAACATGTTTGGTTTCGTGAAGGCAGGCCAAACATTGAAAAGATTGTCGAGCTTAATTCCGAGGAATCGTTAGGTTCGACCTGCTTTGTCACGTGTGGACATCCGATCATGGTGGACGAAATTCGATATGAGGTTGCACAGAAAGTATCCACCAGCACAAGACGAGTTGATTACTTTGAGCAGTTGCAAGTGTGGGCGTAATTATTTATTTATTGATGGAGATATTCATATACAACGCATGTTTTGCCATGGCTATTGGTGGTATTTTAAAAGACACGAACTCATTGTTCCATATTACTTCTTTTTTTTTATCTTTTCAAGAAGGGAAGCATACTATAGGGGCTGTTGATAATTTGATATAAAATGATACAGACCCTTCTTCAAGAAGGCTTGAAAATAATTTAGATGGGGGATGTAGCCTGTAACGGGACTAAACTAAAAAAGGAATCAGTAACTACCTAAAAACTATTACCGAAAACTCATCTGATCAAAGCCTCTTTTTAGGTACATGAGCAAGAGAGTTGCCGACAGAGTTGCCGACTACACACGGCCAAGGGAATAAATTGCAGCTCATGAAAACTGTTCAAAACGAAATATTTACATATACTCTTTGCCCTGTGTCAAAAGAATCCTAATCGGCCGAACGGGGTGGTCCTTCTGAGATCCCAATACAATGGTGTATCCAGAATAGAATTGATAATATATATATATATCAGAAAGTAAGAAACATATTATTCCAGGTTGTAACTGGGAAAGTGACTATCACTTCCTATCTACTAAAAACCTATAGAAACTACAGAAAAAAACCTTTAACAGATCTTGATTTCAGTTCAGGTGCATGGCTAATGATGTTGCCCACTGTTCATGCACTTGGCCTCCCATTGGAGGTAATTCCTCTTGAAGACCTCTGCCCGAATTGAAATCAATGTCGTGGACTAGTGGTTACTTATGTCATCAGCCCAAGGAGTTTTCCTCCCTAGCCCTTGATTCAACTTCCTCTCCCCCAAGGAAGTGAGAAAACTGCTCTCTACTCTCTGCAGCCTGGCCAGCTAGACCCTTCGTATGACTTTGGGAAACTTTTTTTTTTAATGAAACGTCACCGTTTTGGACGATACAAAGACATTAGTTACCCCATTGCATATTCTCTCAGATGTCCTGACCTGTTGCTTCTTGTATCAAAAGCAATAAGCCTTTATGGCCAAGTTGGTAAGGCACCTCACTAGTAATGAGGAGATCGTCAGTTCGAATCTGGCTGAAGGCATTTTTTTTACCAATCAAAACGAGATTTAAGAGTTCCGTTGGTTTACTTTGTTTTTTGTCGTAGTGGGGCTTCTGAATCAGAGTATTTCTCTACACATGGTTTTGAACATGACAGTTTACGTAAAAAGAAACTAATGTTTGACCACTCAATCTCAAGTTTCAAGCGATGTTCACTACATTTGACAAGTATCAAAATTGCAAACAATGTATGTTTTGTCTTTCAAACAAAATCCCATGGATACCTTCCAGTGTGATTTCTACAATTCAGATGAATGCCATTTTCGGTCGAAGCAATATTTTGCATTAGAAATATTTCGAGAATGGTTGCAAATTCAGCAGGTCTTTCACCAATTACATTAGATTGGTTGGTTTCTTATGCATTAAGAGAAGGTTTAAATTCTTCAGAATCCAGCCAATCCGAGCCTTTCTCTTTTCGAAGACTCTTTAGAACTTCCTTGTAATATAAATGGAACATTACGTGGGCATCTTTTCGCGCATATGAGGTCAATAATATCATTAACCTTTGTGGAATAATAATTATATCACCCGCATGTTCTCTGACAAGACGTTGAACGACAGTTGAAATTAATGAATGGTTTTAAAAGAAACTTTGGAAGCTCAAAAGAATTACCAAATCTCTTGTTCCAAAATTGCGAACCCCAGTGGCTTCATCCTCTAACCTAACTTAAGGTCTGAAGATGAACTTGCAAAAACAATCAAGAGGGATATATTAAAGAAAAAAAAAAAAAAAAAAGAGGGACCGGGGCGATATCGGAGTATCATAATGTGCTATGGGTGAATTCTCCCTACATCTTTAAGAAAGACGACAAAGTTATGTCAGTGATGAAAATACACAATTCCAACTCCCCATATCTGACAGCCACGGTACATAATTTCGACAGAAATTCCAGGTTCATACATCTCGTTTTGCCCCTTTTTTGTCTATTTTTCCCCTTTTTTTTCCCTTTTTCCCTTTTTCTTTTCCCCTTTTTCTTTTCCCCTTCTTCCTTTTCCCCTTTTTTAACTTTGAACAATGCTAAAGCATGTTGCATGTTTCAATTAACTACCTTCCAAAGATTAGCTTGGGAAAGATGCGATCCGCACATCAGGCCCAATACCTTTTCACAATGTGTATTAGTGTTCCACACAAGAGCCAAAAACAAAATTCAAAAGTATTAAGATCAATAGAAACTCAGTGATACAAAAACAAATAGATAAAAACAAATAAATATAATAAAATAAAATCGCGGTATTTCCTTTTCCATTCATCTCCATCTCAAGTGGCTCTCATGTCCACTACAGATTATCGGTGCGCGTATCTAGGAAGACATCAATACTGCCTGTAGATATCTAGATGTCATTCTCCACCTCATTGATATTCCATACCAGACAACAAAACCACACCACTGTGGGAATTCCTGAGGTGTTTTCTGCTTTATAAATTATCCATCAACTCAGGCACTCTGTAATGACCACTCCCATTTCTCTACCGACAAATTTGGCCACGCTGAAGCCGTCCCAAAACCCGAAGGCCATCGCAGCTGAAACCCAGGTGACTTCTGCAGATATCTTGGCTGATGCTCATGATATCAAGCAAACAAACTTCAAGAAACCGAGCCTGACAATCCAGGATCTCGATGAGCTCCGGCTGTTTCAGCTTGCGAAGCGCCGTGACTACGAGCAACAACTCAATAAAAACCGTCTTAACTATGGACAATGGATGCGGTACGCCCGGTGGGAAATCGACCACAACCATGACTTCAAGAGGGCCAGGTCCATCATGGAACGCGCCTTGGAGGTTAACGTGCAGCATGTGCCATTCTGGGTGAGGTACATTGAGCTTGAGCTTCTTCATAAGAACATCAACCATGCCCGAAACCTTTTGGACCGGGCGGTGACAATTCTTCCTCGTACGGACAAGTTCTGGTTTATGTATGTGCAGACAGAAGAGACCTTGAGCAACTACGATGGGGTAAGGACTATTTTTGAGCGCTGGCTCAAGTGGAAACCAACTGAGGCTGCATGGGATGCGTATGTTCTGTTTGAGGAAAGATACGCAGAATACGACAAGGCAAGAGCGGTATATTTGCGCTATGTCACTGAATACCCTAACGGCTTGACATGGCAGCGCTGGATAGTATTTGAAACAACGCTCCCGCGCGCAGAAGATACCCATGTGGCGAGAATTAGGGGCGTTTTTGAGGCGGCCATGGATAATTTGCTAGCTTCGAAAACCGCCCGCTCTGACCCGGCTGTTGCAACGATTGTACTTCTCTGGGTCCGCTGGGAAGCCTCTGTTAATGAACCTGAAAGGGCCAGCGCCATCTTGGCCGCCGTTCTTGACCAAAACCTACTTCTGAAAGACCAGAAACTTGAGGTATTACATAACTCAAATGAATTCAAGGATATCGGCTCCACGGACTCTTCGCTTCACCTCAAGAAGAAGCTAAAGTTGGAGAAAGCCGTTGCAGAAAACACCCGAGACTACGAGGCTTGGTGGGAATACGCCAAGCTCCAGGAATCGACTCTTGGATTGAACTACGCTATAGAATTGCTCACCAAGGCCGTCGAAACATATCCTCTTGACGAATTCAAGCTGACTTCATGGCGCCGGTATGTCTTTTTGTGGGTGAAGTTGGCCTTATATACGGAGTACCTGGTGAAAGATATTTTGAAGGCCAGAGAGGTGTGGACTAAATGTCTCCAGGTAATTCCCCATGGCAAATTCACTTTTGCAAAGATCTGGATAATGTATGCCGAGTTTGAATTGCGCAATGGTGACGGAATATCGCAGGCCCGCAAGATCTTGGGCCAGGCCATTGGGCAATCATGTCGAGATCATCCCAAACCAAAATTATTCAAGTACTATATTGCCTTGGAAAAACGCTTAGGGGAATTGGAAAGAGTGCGCAAGGTCTACGAGAAGTGGCTAGAAAGTTGTTTGCTTTCAGATAAATTGAATGGCGGAAGTTCTAGTACATTGGTTCTTCGGGAATATATCGACTTCGAGAAAGCACTGGGGGAATCAGAGAGATGTGTTGCACTCTTTGACATTGGCATCTCCGACGTTTTTGTTAATGGTTCAACCGCTGGTTCTCGCTCAACGGAAACCGATATTTTTGAGAACTATATCGAGTTCCTCAAGGAAGAATTCCGCTACGAAAAAGCAAGGCAAGTATACAGAAATATTATTGAGACCAGCGGGGCCCAGTCATGGATTCAATTTGCTCTATTTGAATCAAGCATATTGTCGCCAGCCCAGATTGATGAATTCGAGAAGGCAGAGACCGAAGAGGTTCTGTTCCAAGTCGAGGAATACCATTTGCAGCAGACCAGGGCCATCTTTTCCGAGGCGTACACGCATTTCAAAAACATCCGTGATGGTGTCAATGCTACATCCATTATTGAAGCATGGCTAGAGTACGAGCGCATGCATGGCAGCGAAGACCAAGTCGACAAGGTCGAGGCTAAGCGTCCGAAATCAATCACAAAAAGAAGAACCATTGATGGGGTGGAGGAAGTGTACCAGGAATTTGAATTCCCAGAAATGGCACCAAATGTCAGCAAGTTTTTGGCCAAAGCTAAGCAATGGGCTAGTTCCAGTGCTAGTGCCAGCACCAATTGAATCCAATCATGATGATGCTACATTTAGCATTTGCGATGTCAAGTTTAAAAAGCTATTATCACGTCGCTATTTTTGATTTCTCTCCGGTGCTATGTATTTCTAAACCACCTACAAACCACCACGTAGGGTCAACACCAAGTGCAAAGATGTGCCTGGCTGAATCCCTGAAAGTTCTACAGTGGACTCATCATCCAACTGAGATCCGTTGAAAATCAACCGCTGTTGTGCTGGAGGAATTCCCTCTTTCTCCTCCATCATTTCCTTGATGCGGATCACCTTATCTGTGGGCTCGACATCCACGGGTATATCTCTGCCAGTCAATGTTTTCACTTTTACTTGCATAATACTGGGGGATTCTTGTGCTGTAAATGGATCAATTAATGAGGTGGGCTTTGGGAAATCAAGAAAGAAGGCTCCACTGAGTTTCTTGTATTGTGTGTGAGGAATGTGTACTCTGTGAGAACTGTGGGTGAGGTTTGAATATCGATTTCTATTTCCATTCCGAGCTCGCCTGCTGTTGTTCTTCAGTGCGCGCAGGGCCAAAAGCGGCATTGAGTCTGGGGCCACAACAGCTGATCCATCTGTACACCCGGTGAAATTAGCAGGACTGGAGAAAAAAAATTCCCTGGTTCATGACAGATCCACTGGTTTCGTCTGTTTGGGCCCGATATACGTTTTTGAGAGGCGATAAGGATAAACTGCCCAAATTCGGTTCCGGTATAATTGCTTATGGCCATCTGGGAAGATGCCTGGAATCTGTATTTAGGCAGGTGTTTGGGGCCGGTGGCCGCATTTCGGGCCAACCTTCGTGAGCCTTCTCATTGACTCGAGCCATCGCACATCCCCGCAAAAATAATGAAAGGCCAAATCTAGCCATTGAGATCTCCAAGAAGAATATAACACGATACATCCTTCTATAAGCTGAAGAATCTAAACGAAAGTGGGGATAGAAAACGGAAAAGGCGGAACCTCCAAAAACAGAAACGGAAAGATAAAAGATAAAAAGAGAAGAAAAAAAAAAAAAAAAAAAAAAGAAAAAAAACACGCACCATGCTACCGACACCATACATCAAAAACCTCGATGAGCGCGTTTATGACCCCGCCGAAGATTCGTTTCTCCTTCTAGATTCCTTGGAAGAATGTATTTCGGAGCTTCGGAAACGCCAGTTTCCTATCGTCTGTGAAATTGGTGCAGGATCAGGTATCGTTTCCACATTCTTGAAAGTGAACATCTTTCCTCATGGGCTCTTCTTCGCTACAGATGTTAATCCAGCAGCATGTGATAGTATTGTATCCACGGTGAATGAAAACGACGTCAAGTCGAGTTTCAACACCGTCGATGTATTTCAGATGAGCTTGACCACGGGGATCCGGCCAAAATCCGTGGACGTGCTTGTATTTAATCCTCCATACGTTCCAGCCGAAGAGGTGCCAGCCATCCCAGAAAAGGCTGATGATTATACATGGCTCGACTTGGCGCTCTTGGGTGGCTCCGACGGAATGGTGGTCACGTGGAAAGTGCTTTACAACTTAAGCGAGATTCTTTCTCGTGGTGGAGTGGCATACATTTTGTTCTGTGCCCGGAATCATCCAGATAACGTGGCCGAAGTAATGCGGGCCCGAGGCTGGAATGTGCGAACGGTGCTTAACAGAAAAGCCGGGTGGGAGGTGCTCAGTGTATTGGAGTTCAAGCGAGCAGACGACAATTAGGTACAAGAAAAGTGCATGTGTGATTACAGTAGGGATATTTATCAATCATAAATAACACTTGCTTCTCTCTAACATTATTATATTTAATTCTCGACTTTGCTGCAAATGTGAGAGTTGCCCCTCGTGTATGAGATTATATTGCAGCCAATATAATTGGTGTCCCTGAGAATTGGAGAATATTTTTAATCCGACCAAACTGCAATTTTGAATCCATGGTGTCTGTTCTTCAAATATTATAAGGTTGATTGTTGAAGGTCACGATTACCCTGATGTGACTATGTAACATTAGTAATGCCCACTAATGGAAAATCCCATGTATAAAGTACCGAAGTCTAGTTATGGCATCCAGCTCAGTGTATTTTCTTTTGAAGCTATCTTTTTTCATTGACTCGGCGTATTTAAACAGATGAACAATGAAAGTTGAAGAGCCCACGGAGACCTCTTTGCTTTTAGTGGTTTCTGCCATTTGCTCAATCATATGTATCAGTGGGTAGTGTTTGGCCGGGCCTGTCCTGTGTACATAAAACAGAGACGATGCATTGGCCAATTCAGTATGTTCGGAAAAGTACATCAAGCTAGATTTAGAAGGTCTGATGATAACATTATGCAGAAGAATATTTTACATTTTGTTGATAAATGTATCGAGCTTTACACTATTTTGTATATATTGAGTAACTCCTTGCCACACCTTGGGTACTTAGCATCATCTTGCCAGGGCCGCATTGCAGCAGGATGAGGTGAGACACTCGATCAGTAATATACCAATAACAGCCAAAACGCCTGTTATATTCTCCTTTTCATGCACTTTTTTCTAGATTCGTGTTCTTTTTCTCTTTAATTCCAGCTACTTGTGTGAATCCCCAATTTTGCTTTGGTCTGCCCTGGAAAAGGGAATCTTAATGTACACCAACCAAGAGTCTCCCACCGCGTATCCAAAGGAGGATGGATTAATTTATGGCCAACTGTTGAACACAACCAAGCTCGAACACAACCAAGCTCGAACCAAATCACAGGACAAGCAGTTATTTCATTCGTTCTCTAATTCATTATTAAGTGACTTTTCAAAAATCTAAATTCTTCTTCCATAGTATAATATTATTCCTCATTTATTTCGGCTTTTTCCCACGGCCTGGGCCCGCACTTGGCCCTACCTTGCCCTAGCAGAACCAGTGCCTCAGGCCTCATCTCAGACAAACACCCATCTGAAGCAAATACCTACATACACAAATCTACACGTGCAGTAACCCCCAACACATTGAAAAAGAAAATACTATCGTAATGACTGAAAGAGGACGCCCGACTAAATGGGGCGGTAAATCTGCCCGGCTCATCGAGATCGGTGGCCAGAAGTTGGATACCATCATCACAGGCCATTTGACCCAAGAACAGATCAATGCCTACCAGCAATATTTCCGAGTGGAGGAGATCTCTCATCTTCTAAGAAAGGCAAGTGCTCCCGGGACATCCATCCTACAGCAGTTACCTTCGTATAAGGTGGCGACGTTCCAGCGGGAACCTTCACCGCCCCCACAATATGACCATAGTGGAAACAGGACAAATACCCGAGAACTCCGGGTCCAGGCACTGTTGGAAAAGGAGCGTCATACATTGGTGGAGCTTGCTGTGACCACCATCAAGAACTATGACCCTCCCGTCGACTACAAGAAGCCTGCCAAGACGTCGGAGAAGCTCTACATCCCCATCAAGGATTACCCAGACATAAATTTTGTGGGGTTGCTTCTTGGGCCTCGAGGTAACACTTTAAGACAGCTCCAAGAAGATTCGGGAGCCAAGCTTGCGATTCGAGGCAAAGGCTCGGTCAAGGATGGCAAACTGAGCGACGGAGCCGGGTTTCTGGCCCCGGAAGACGACCTTCATGTGGTGATTACTGCCGACACCACGTCCAAGATCCACAAGGCGATCAAGCTCACGAACGAAGTCATCGAAAAGGCCATTTCGTCGCCCGTGGGCCAGAATGACTTGAAGCGTGACCAGCTCCGTGAGTTGGCCGTATTGAACGGAACTCTCCGCGAAACAAAACCCTATGTTCCCCCTGAAATCTTCAATGCCCAACGTAGACTGCAAACCAGGGACATCACTCAGATTGTGTGTCGAATCTGTGGAAACGTGGGCCATTATTCGCGTGACTGTAAGCTCAAAAATGATGCTCCTGCTGTCGACTCGTACAGTCCCGTTGCATCTCCTGTTCCACAACTGCTTCCCTCCAGAAGACCCCTCGACGAGGAGGTACCCCCTTGGAAACGTGCTCGCACAGACCAAGTCCCTGCCTTCTCGCAGCCCCACCTGGCAACTCCGCCTTGGGTTTCTCAGCAAAACTATGGAAGTTCCGTATATGGTGCCCCGACGTACCCTTCCCCGGGGGCGAAGCTGGCTTATGGAAATCTGCATTATTCACTGACGTATTCTCTGCAATATGCCCAGTCAAATCAGGAATATGCCCAACCAAATCCCCATAATACCACTCAACCACCCTCCCAGTATGGTCTGCAGTATGGTCTGCAGTATGGACCTCAAAATGGTCTGCAAAATGGCTACCAAAACGGCCTGCACTCTTCACAATACGGCCACCAGTATCCGCAACCCCCAGTCATGGGAGGAAATGCCCAAACATATGGCGCCACCTCAGGAAACAGCGTCTATGGCACACCTTATAAACCTCAGGCTCCTGCTCCTCCACCTCCATCCGTACCTGTTCGGAACCACCTTTCTGCTCCGCCACAACCTGGACCACCACACGGTGCTAAACATGGAACACAAAATCTGCGCAGTGTGCGCCCACCGCCACCGCCCCCTCCTCCAGCCGTAGCACCTCCGCCACCCAGAAACCCAGTGGCCCCACCTGGTGGAGTAAGACAACAGCCTCCTCCCCCTCCACCTCCACCGTCATCGGGCCCAAATGGAGCAAATCCTCCGCCTCCTCCACCAAAACATAGTTGAATCTATCATATTCCCTACTCGTGAAAAAATATTCTTATTCCTTTCCCTTGTTTGTTTTTGGATCAGTCAACCACCCCGAGTCAAAAGCCTTCATAAAGTCGACTCTAACATAAATCAAAACCCCAACTCCAATATAATTGGTGTAACTAACTCAATAGGTTTACTCGACTAAGGTTAAATCCACTAATAATAATGTGCCACTTCTATTATATCCGAAGCACAGACGCTAGTATCTTTCTTATATAGCAAACTACTAACAACCATCTCACGCCTGTAAAGTTTCCTGTAGTCTCTTAAGACATCCCTCCATTGCAACCTTGGAGTTCACAAGTAATTCTCCCTCCAGAGCCAAATTCAATGCGATTTTGGACAAGTTGGTTCCCAACAGCAAGCTCGAAATCATCTCGTTCAATTGCTCTTCGGCCGATTGTGTTTGCTTTTTCACCTTCAAGTCGGCAACCTTGGATCTTAATGTTTCGAAGCGTGCCGATAAGCTAGGGGCTTTTTGGTCACCCATAGTAACCGCCTTAGTGATACTGTTGAGTTCTTTGAACCACTCCCTTTCTGCGTGTGACAACGGGAGTTTTTGTGCGGCTCTGGCCTTCTCGAAGCGTTCGACAATCTTATTGCGTAATGCCTCCTCTCTCTCGATCAACTTTTCTTGACGGGAAACCAAGGTTTCGATTCGTTCTTGGTTCTTGACATACTTCGCCTTTGATACGGTCTTTTCATTCACTGAAAGCAAGTCCTTTGTCTGGAGTTTGAGATCTTCAAACTGGATCTCAACTTTCATCTGCAACGCAATGAGAAACTTGGTAAGAGCCTTGACTTTTCTCGTCAGGTCAGAAGTAATGTGATGCACAAGATCCAACGACTCAAACTGTGTTAGATCAAGTCCATGTGCACCTTTAAGTGGTTTTGCACTCTCGGCCTTAATAAAACTAAGTTCTTCAGCAGGTAACGTAGTATGGCGCACACGAAGGTCTGGTTCAAGTTTATTGGAGGATATTTTAGCCTCAAGTGTACTTGCCTTCTTGTCATTGTTCAAAGTTTCAACTTGGAACACACCGGTCTCGTCTGTTGAGGAGCACGCTATGAGGTAGTCTCCTGTGCCCTCAATAGTGTCCTTGATATATGCAAAGCTCGTTGCTACAGGACTGGATTCAATAAGCTTATAGAGGACGTCAAATGAGGCACAGTCGGAATCAAGCATTGCTGCAGCTGCCGGTGCCAGGTCCCCTATGAGTACAGACTTACCCAGGGCCACCAAGATCTTTGAATCACGAATGTTCCGGAACAGAATCTGGGTGTTTTTGGCGTACTTGAGATCAGTAGAGTCCGTAGACAAAACAGTCAATTTGTTGAAGGTGGCATCGATGAACGCGTTGATTTTGAGCTTAGTGTTGTAGAGCCCCAATTCCTCATGGTAAATGTGCATCTGCATGTCAAATTCCTCATCATGGTCAACTTCTTCCTCGTCAGATTCTACAACATATCCAAACCCACGAACAGGCTTAGAGTATTGAATTTCCTTGGGTTTCTTTGGAATTCTCACGGGCTTTATTGGTTCTTTAAGGGCGCTTCCGGGCTTTTCGATCGCCAAGGTCAATGGGATTATTTGAGAAAAATATGAGATCACAACGTTTCCTGTAGGTGCCTGATGAATACTTGCCAAGATGGGAGCACACCCATTTACATTGGTTTGAATGAGTTTTGCATGTGCACCGATAGTTGCCAAGGGCCCTAGAAGCTCCATGGAGGTTCCATCTTCGTCCATTTCGAGAGACAAAGTTTGATCGTCTTCGGCCTCGGCAAATAAGGGAGACGAGAGTTTGGCTTCTAATTTTGCTACAAAAGCCGATTGTTTGGCGAAAACAGCACGGTAAGCGGCAAATACAGATGCAGGAGGAAGTCTGGCCTCATAGCTCAGGAGGCAAGAGTGCCAGTCTTCCACAAACGCAGATAGCAGGGATTTCGTGGTGCTGAGGGTGGAGGATTTGTATGTGAACGGATAAAGCGCAAATACCTCACCGGACTCGGTACTGAGGTACAAGGAGATGACGCCAGCAAAGTCCTGAGACGAACCGAACGCAATAGACAGCACAGTCTTGCCTTTTAATGTCGGATACTGGCTCAATGGCACGGTCAACATAGGGTGAGTCAAGGAAAATACAATATCATAGAGCAAGATGTCTGTTTCCGTAAGGACGACCAACTGAGAGTTTTTGGAGCTTGCCGGGTGCCAGAGTATAGTTTTTATGCGCAGAGAAGTCCCTTTTGGGAGCGATAGACTGACATCGAAACAATTCCACACTGGATCTGGTGAGTCAAAATCGGCCAGATCCTTCACATCAATGATTGCGACCGTAGACTCACCCACAGCAGCAAGAAGCGTTTCATTATGGTTGAGCAAGAGCAGCTGGACTCTGAAGGGGGCACATGACGAGATGTTTAAGAGTTTAAAGTAATTTTGCTGGTGGAAAATTGGTGCTGTTTTCACCACATTCAGAGAGGCAGAAAAGATCTGCGAGTCCCCCTTAACGGCAACACACGTATTTTCTGTTGGGGTATAGTTCCTGAAAATGTTCGCATCCTTGAGGAAGGAAGACATTTGGGACATTTTCCAGGAAAATATTTGTTCTAATGTTTTGGTTAAACGACTGTGTAGATGATTGTATGGGTCTCTTGGACTGCGTGCCCGAGCTTTCTCGTTTGGCTGGTAAAGAGCGCAATGCGGTCACGTGAAATATGGGCCTCTTAATATATTCCATAATGATTTGAAGGGTGAAGGTAGTAGATAGAATGAAAATAAAATAACGTTGATTTTTCTAAGAAATATAAAGCAATGTTTTGTTCTTTTGTTATGGGAAGTGGGAAGCGTATTTTTAAAAGCACGGGGTAATCCTAACAGTAGTGTATTAGAGGAATGGTTTCGTCTGATAACAATAGTTTGGCAAAAAAAAATAGACACCAGATTAAAATACAAATATTCTTAATCTTCTTTTTAAAATGAAAAGACACATTTTGCTCAAGTGTACATATAAAAACAACTAAGAAGCAGTGGAAATCTCAAAACACTTGGATTTTTTAATTAATAGTAGATCCTCCGATTTACCCGTCTTGAGACGCTCCGCAAGCAAGTACGGCTACGACTGAAACGAATATCCGATTTATTAAAACGGTAGTGTAAAATCGCGAGCACGGCAATTGAACATCATTAATTTGAACCCTATGAAACAATAAGAACATTCAGAAAAAAGAGCTTCTGACTTTTCCAAAAAGGCATACCTTTTTCTCTTTCTGATTTCGGCCGAGCCGTTTGTTAATCTGGGCAAAATCACCTGCACAGGCGACTCACCTAATTGGATGGCTCACCTCGGTGGTAGAAGGACCAGGACACATTTCTTTAAGAAAACTGATCGACTGTGGAACAATCTTGCGTGTACCATTTGGTGAGTATGACACCAGGCCGAAATTGGGGCTTTGGAGCCAACGGAGCCGGATTTTTCTCAAAAGGCTGTGGTTCTCGCTTGCGGCCCCAGCTGATCGCACAGAGAGTTTTTCTTCTTGTGTAGAATGTCCAGATCCCAGTGAAACACTTCGTGGAAGAGCTTGGGGTATATTTTGGTCCCTTTCTTGAATAATTTCTTGGTCAGGAAGAGTCTCTACTACTTTATATCCTCCGCTTTCGCCACTAGTACTATTCTGGATGAGAATACTTGGTGCCTTGGCCTTGGCCTCAGCTTCGGCCCCACCCTCTGTGTGTGCCTCGTCATCGTAGATACTTAGAAAATCCCCAACATAATCCTTGTGGAATAGTTTGCTTGCACTGCGGCGAAAAAACTCATTCCTGAATTTGAAGCGGGCCAGAAAAATCTGTCTGAACCTTTCTCGTTTTGATTTCTGCTCTAACACTTTGGATGGGGGTGGGTCTTTTTTTTGGCACCACCAAGGTAAGATCCACGATGGGTGCAAACCGGGCCCTCGTATATATTCCATTGGAGGGGGGGCTATGATTTGTATTTTTATGTTATGATTTGTTCTTTGAGAACTTTGTGCTTGTTCTTATATTTTCCTTTCCCTTTCGTTTTTTTTGTTGCTTGAATTCTGTAATTAGAATGTGCTATACTTATGCTAAATATTTCTAGTAGCTAAATAGCAAGGAAAAAAAAGGTCAAGCTAATAGTTTCTCGCGTGCACCGCGTTTGTGTGCTTACTGTGTGAAGCGTGGACCCAGAATTGCATAGCCTCAATCTTCGTAGCCTCAATCTTCGTATCCTATTTCGGAGTCCGAACAACCAGGCGGGACTTTTTGGGCGACGAATGGCCCCGGATCCCCGAAACTCGCGTGCCTCGCTTGTTGTCCATGACTTGCTTGACGATACAGGTAAATGAATCGAGAACCTGCTGCTGATACTTAAGTCTGTCGTGGATTTCTGTTTCTAGCATTTTTTCGTTCTTTTGGTGCAGCAGGAGAAGCTCTCGTTGCGTATTGAGAAGAAAGTTGCATAGCACCATAATGGTGCCTCTGTTTCTGTCGGCTAAAACTTGTAGCTTCGAATACTCGTGGTACATCTGAGAGAACTGTTCGGTACTTTCCAAGTGAAAAATGGGAATAAGAACCTCGAAACTGGTTTTCAAAAGCATAGACAAACTGTCCATGGCAATGGAGTTGGATTGAACCATTTCTTCTAATACCCGAGTTTTGCTGGCATCCTGCTTCTGTAAGTTTGTAATGTATTTTTGCACGTTTCCAATAAGTTCCTGAGCAAGGTCCATTTCGGGGGTGGCTGAAGGCATTTTGGATTCAATAAGGGCAATTTTTCTCTTTTGGGTGTCATTTTGGCTTGATAAGTGGACATCTTTGACCAACTGGGGCAATTGGATACTTTCAAGAGTCTCGATAATTCTCAGGATCTGAGACTTTTTCTCTTCGTATCGCTTACTGATTTCTTGTACCACCAAGGATGCCTCATTGAGTTGCTGTTCCTTTGCAGCCTTCTGTGCATTCAAAGAAGATTCCATATTCTCAAGGAGACGCACGTTCTCGAGGTTTTCCTTTTCCAAAACCTTGGCTTCATTCTGTGCTTTGGCGTATTGCTCCTGTAAAAGGAGCTTTTCTGTTTCTTGGAAGGTCTGCAAATTCTTGGCTTCCTCTCTTACCGCCTGCAACTGACCAATCAACTCTGCCTTTTCGTAACTGTTGGCCTTTTCTTTTTTTTGCAATGTTTCATAACCCGAAAGTTCTCGTTTGAGGCGGTCAACTTCCCCTTGACTTTTAGCAAGGCGTTCTTCAAGCTCGGCCTTAAGTTTTGAGAACACATCTTCTGTTGGTGGGAGGTTGGGCGAACCTGGGGAACTTGGAGAACTTGAGGGCTTCGGGGGAGAAACACTGTTTAATGCCTCCAATTCGTTGACCTTCTCTTCGAGAAAGCTTACCTCGCTGGATTTCTTCTCAACAAATTCTTGTAAGTCCTTATACTTCTTAGATAAGCTTTTCATCTTGCTGGCCATGATAGACTGAGTTTCGAGCTCGTGACATATCTGCTGCAAATTATGCCTGAGCTTCCGAACTTCAGTATTGGACAGTTCAAGCTGGTCCGTGGTGTCACGTAAAACATCTCCAATATCGGCAATTCCACACAGAATATCACTCTTGAGCTGTTGGGGGCTGCATTCGGAGGATTCGCATGCCTGGATGTTCCTTAAGTCACAGAGCTGCTCATATATCTCATAAAGGAATTCCAATTCATCTTCCTTCTTTCCCTCTCCCGAAAGTTCCACATCAGTGGAGTCTGAGTTGTCAAAAGCAAAAGCAAAAGCTTTGGAAATGTCGCCCAAATACGATTCAGAAAGAGAGCCATCAAAAGCACTTTGTAAGTTTCTTTCTGCCACTTTGATTCCTATCTCTGTTTCTGCCTCAGTGTCAGCAAGGACCTTCTTCTTGCCATTCTTTCCTTCGCTCGCCGAAGTTTTGCATGCTTCAGTTTTGTTTTTGTCCTTTTGCGTTTGTACTTCTTTTTCACCTTCGATATCCACTTCCTGGCTTTCTTCATCTTCATCGGCTTCTTTTTCTTCCCAGTCTTCTTCGGCGTCGTCGGCGTCGTCGGCTTCGTCAGCTTCTTCGCTTTCACTTTCTACAGCTGCGTCATTCTTTCGCAAGTGTAAGAATTCTTTGAAGGCAGAATCGACGTCATCGGAATCTTGGCCGTCAATGGGCTTGAACTCGTGAAAAGTGTTCAAGTTCTCGGCAAAGTGAACCGACTTGCTCCGGGGAATTTTGTTGGAGATGGAGTATTCTGAGTCTCCAGTTTTGGTATTGACGGAAAAACTACTAGAACGCTTCAAACTCAGCTTGATGTCAAAAGGATCGAAAGTCCGGAAATAAGACTGGTATTGATGCGGTTGCTTTTCTTGCGGTGGGTTTCGGTACAGCAGTTGTCCTTCAAAGGTGGGCTTGATCTTCAGAGGTCTACGGAGGAAAAATCTCTTTTCCGGTTTAGGGATCTCATCTGCGGTAACAACTTCAGATTCTCCCGAGACCGACGATTCGCTGACCAGAAAGGTCTTGAGATTTTCTTCTGGCTTGCCTACGGCAGAGGTATGGAAGATCTTCTTGAACATAAAAGCTGTGATGGTATTTGCGGAGAGTACTAAAAGAGAATTGTTGTAATTGCTGCGAAAATGGTTCCGGGTATTTTCTTTAGGGCCCGATGTATTTGTTCGCAGCCATTCCCATTCCCACAAACCCAAGCGTTTGGAAACCCACGCGGTGAGAAAGAAAGAAAATTATTTCATTTGCAACTTATTCTTTGAACGATTAGGGGGAGTTGATTTTTGGCTAAGCGTGCGTTCATGACGATCAAACAAAATCATTGAAGAAAATGTAAATCTATTTAGTTTTTAGGTTTTTCATTAACTGATTATTTATGGGGCGCAGTCTCCTATATCGTCTAGAGTTGGATCTATACCGGAGGAATAATATTCGCGTGGATGTGTACTTGATTCTCTTGGTCTAAAGGGTAATCAATGTCTATTCGATGCAATAAACTGAAGCGAAATTAGAAGAAGGGAGGAATATATCCCGGGTTCTTCTTTCAAAATGTGATTGAGTAGAATATCCTCTTAGTTGTTGGGACTACTAGAATTTTATATGAAATTCACGTAAGATTCATATCTTGACGGTCGTGCACCTTCAATAGTTTAGGCATCCAATCTAGCTAATTTCAGAGTCAAACGTGTTCTTTCAGAACTGGTTCTCTGTAAAAGGGGAGACTTTGTAGTGAATTAAGAATTCTTAGTTTTAAAGCCCTGAAATTATCCGGAAATACAAGTTCACATGAAACAAGCATAAATTGATCGATAAGTCAGGAAACAGATGACATAGATTGACACCACACGCTTCACTCTTGGAAAGTAAGAGTCTTGAAGTGCGATAATTTCTTTACAGCGCCCCTCAGAAATTTCTGTACACTCAGAAATTTCGGTACACCCAGAAATAAAGACGATACGCCTATACAAAGAAATGGATAAATGAAAGTTTTCTGTTTGAATATCAAAAGCTTAACCCACCACTGGAAATCAGTACAGAACAATGTATCCTTGGTGATAGCTTAGAAGTAGTAAATCATTTATGAGTTTGTCATGATAGGAAAATCAGCAGTAAATATCCCCAGTGGGTAGCTATCCAAATATTCATCTTCCTTCTGAACAATCAAGGGGCAAAAAATAATGAAGAAAGTCAATCTCTACCAGTAAATTATGCTTCCTTTTCCTATATCATTCCCTGCATGCATACAGCCCTATAATATAATCACCCATCAGTGTGTCCCTGCTATTTCCTTCCTCCATATTGAGCTTATATTGCTCCAGAAACAATATATAGGGAATTAAAACACCATAATTCAAAAAACCCTTCAATTTGCCTTGTTCTATTTGTTGTCCATATGTATAATCTGGCCCGGCTATCAACCACTGACTACGAGCGACTGCGAAACAATATGGGCCAAGACAGCCCAAAACTCTAAAGCGGAAAGAACGAAAGACGAACGAAAATGAAAGCAAGATGAAATAAGTAAAGTTTAAAAAAGCCTTTTGGAATTTTCTCAACCTTATTTTCATGTAATCTACTATCCTCTTCCATCAGAGCACCTTCATAAAAAACCAGTCATTTCGGGTCGTACCGGGGCAAAGAAAAAATGGCCCCGATGCTCAGTGTTTCAACCCAGACATCTCTCGTCCACGCTCACCACCAATATTCAGTATTTCCTCTCTTCGCAGCAACACCCTCTCACATATTCTCCAGTGTTCTTTTCGATTATCATTCTTCTCAATTTCGACTGCAATCCTTTATTTGAAGTGTGACGTATCATTCTTGAAGAGATAAAACAACAACAAAAAACAAAAACAAAAAACAAAAGACCCGATAAAAGGAATAGCATGGGAAAACAATATATCTCCACCGTGTCGGCCGCACAGGCCCATAAACTGGACATCCTGGCCGTGGCCATGACCAATAAGTACACAATTACCGTGTCGAGCGACGGACACGCTCTGTTCTGGGACAACAAACAGGATGAAGTGCACAAGCCGCAGGATTTTGTCATTCAAAAACTCATTGATCCCATCGGTATTCATCATGTGGCTGTGTTTGAAGATGTGCCTTCAGGACTGACCACACGTTTGGTGGTGGTGGCGTTTGCGTGTTTTGACGGGCTGGTGCGCTTGTACCAGTACTTGAACGAGGATCTTGCCACATTTGCCGCGGTGTCGACAGGGCTGACATTCACCCATGATCTTTGGTGCCCAGGCTTCTATAAGGACCCTTTATCTGCCAAACACCGCTTTGTGGCCACCAAAACAAATGGAACAACTGTAGTATACGAGCTTAATCTTATAGTGGCCGAAGATGGAGCTGTTTCTGTTGACGTTTCTACGGAGTCTGGCGTACTCAATGCCTCCAAAACCTTCACATCTTTCCCGAATGCATTGAGTATTTCACCTACTGAAGACGCACTTTGCGCTGTTGGATACACCTCTGGAGATGTTGTGGTGTACAGCATTAAAAGCCACAAGCAAGTTTTCACCTTCCACTCCACGGACTTGCAAGTGAAACAGGGTAAGGGCTCGACTTCCGTGCCTCGGGTGTTGGCCTTTTCTCCAGGAGGATCGATCCTCGTGGTTGCAAGAGACAACCAGTCTGCGGGTTCCATCACCTTGTACGATGTGAAGTATGGTGAAAATGTGGGCTCCTTAACCACGCTGACGCATTCGTCTAAGACCACCATTGGTGGGTTTGCCCATGAGGGGTGGATCATGGGCTTGAGTTTCAATGAAGATGGCAGTCTTTTGGCATCTTGCGGTTTCGATAAGTGTGTGCGCGTGTGGAATTTGGAGCTGCGTGAAAGAGAGGATACGATTCAGGTGAACGTGACTGACCTAGAGGACACCACTCATGACGAGGTGGATTCCAGTATATGTAGTGGGGTTTCCTTTATCAAGAAGGGTGTGCGTGGTGGACCCGGTGGCGACTCAAACGAGGGTTTATGTGTCGTAAGTTTTGACAGAGGCATTCGTTGGTATAGAGAAGCAGGAGGAATATAAGGGATAGCGGTGTAAGAGAGAAGAAGCCAAAAAGCCAAAAAACCAAGAAGCCAAAAAACCAAGACGCCAAAAAACCAAGACGCCAAAAAACCAAGACGCCAAAAAACCAAGACGCCAAAAAACCAAAAAGCCAAGTGGAAAGTTCAATATTCTTGATAAGTGGTGAAAGTCTAATGGTAGAATACCAACAACTTTTCACCATGGCCATCACAGATCTGTTGGCCAGTCTCTAATGAGGGTTGAAACAAAGAACTTGAAATATGATTCTACGTTCTAAGAGGTTTGAAAAGCCACAGGAAACTAAAGATTTAAGATAAATTTGTTGTTTCGACTGTTCCATTTGTCGAAAGTCATGGCTTACTTCAAACTGAACACTTGAAGAGATAAACCGTGGGTTGAATGCGCGAAGCATACCTTGGCCTGGTAACTTCGAGAATCTGGGGTATTCATGAGCTGCGAAGCGTCTTTTTACAAGCAATAAAAGCGACAAGTGCAAGGTTAAAAAAAGATTCATTTTATAGTAACAGTAGCTTTGTTAGGTAAAGCAGCAAGTTCCCGACAAAGGCTTGTGTCCCATATTAATCTTGACCAACGCGATAAGGTAAACTAGAAACACGCTTTTAAACCATCGCATCACGTGACCATGTATCATTCCCCAGAGTAAACATCTCTTTATATTTCTCCAAAGCACCCAAAACTTAACCACAAACATCCCTTTTTAGATGGATCTGCCCCACAGTCTTCGTGGATATATCGATCAATTGGTCGATTCCGATGGCGATACCGCAAATGCACTTTCTCAGCTCGAAATAGCGGCCACAACGGCTGGTGTGCTGCTTTCCGATTTATCTTCGCTTCTAGATCTTGTGTTTGAGCCGCTGGTGAGTTCCATGGTAAGAAGTCGCATTCTTGAAAAGTGCTTGGTTCCATGTGGAGATTATGAGATTCCTCCTGACATCTTTTTGCGTGTTCTTGGCGTGATTGGTGCACCTGAGGTGTACTATAAGAACGGAAAACAGCACAAGCTGAAGCGGTTTTCTTTACCCACACAACAAAAGGTTTTGCAGTGGACAATCAACGTGCTTCCGTTCTTTGGTCGGGGATTACACCGTATACTCCGACGCTCTCTTCTGATTCTTTTTGGCTTGCTTTCTTACGAGTTTCTGAGACCTTATATCGCCACATTCATTATAATAGCTACAGAGGCCCCCAAAGCGGGAGAAGACCTGCAAATCTTACACCTCCAAATGAAGGGCCCCTTCCAAAAATCGCCACTAAGGCCATGGCATTTCCAGTTGACTGCAGATTTGCTTGACCGGTTTCCTCTCGATGCATCGCTCAGAGCTTTAATTTTGCACTTTTCCAGATTAGACACCACGCTTGACCTTCGACACTTATGGAAATCTCACCATGTTCCTTCGCTAAAACTATCCGAAGGTGGAATATCTGTTCCAGATAAAAGCTTTGGGGGAATCCCTCGCCTCAGATCCAAGGAAACGGACGATGAAGTAACCCAGGAGATCTTAAGGCTTCACCTGAACCTAACCCAGGTTTATAAACGCTTTGAACGGAGCGCAAAGAAACGGAGAGTCGACCCAGACTCATTTATGAGAACGGATCTATTTAACATAGCACCAGGAGACCATCAAGTCCCAATAAATGCCGTGAATTCCATCTCGTCACTCATATCCAGCTTTGAGAACATAAACTTCATAAACCCCAGTTCAGTGTTCGCCAAAACACCCTCGCCCAACCACCGGTTCCGGTGCTTATACGCAAGCCTTGTGCTACTAAAAACGGGGCCATCAAATCTAATTATAAGAAAGCTTTCCTCGGCCCTTCAGTACCACGTACTTCCAGGTGATTCTGTACCTGGAACATACAATAATTTTCTGATGGAGAGCTTTGCGAGATACGGTACTTTGGGGTATTTCAAAAGTGAATTTGAGTCTTATTTGGAAGATAGTGTACACGAAAATGCCATGGACTTATCGCTGTTGAAGAATCATATCCGGCTCATACCGTACTTCCATATCGCCAAGAACGAGGTGATTTTGCCTGCTTTGTATCGCATTTTGTTATTTGTGGGTGATGTTGTGAAGAAGCTCGAACTGCAAAAACTGAATACTCTGAATGTTTTACCGCAAACAATGACGAACTTGACTCTGCTTATTGGCAAGTTTGACTCTTCAAGTGAGCATGTGTTGTGTGAGCTCCTTGAGTCTATTTTACCTCAGGTTTTTCGCCTTATGGAAACTTACTGGTCCAAACTAGAGCTTTTCAGTAAACTTTCGTTGCTATCATTCATGAATAACACCATAAAGTTAGTCACCTCAAACTTGGGCTCATGGACAAACTCAGCATGCTTGATGCCGCCCCCATCGCTCATGTTCAAACTAGTTGCTTCAGCCCATCCTCTTATAGTTTCGGAGGCACTTGGATTTATTGCATCCCTCAAGAAACTCAAGCTTTCCGAGAAAGACGGCTTTAAGACGGCTTTAAAGAATTCCTATGTGATGGATTCGATCAATTTTATTTGGCGAGACATGGCATTCAAATATGAAAACGGGACAATCAACCTGGGAATGTACTTACACCCACAATTTCTCCAGCGTATGAGCGGGTTGGATTTCTTTAGCAATTCGAACCTTATTCTGACCAGGTCTGTGGGTAGTATCGTACAAAATCCTTCATTTGCATATCTTTGTGCTGAAATCGTATGGAAACTAGAAGATATGGAACAGGGGATCTCCACTCGTCATCCTGGCCCTATTTCTGAAGAGTCCGTGACACAACTTCAACAAGATCTGGAGTCAAAATGGCTTCGCATGAGCTACCAAGACCTCAAAGTCAGTCTACTCAACCACCTTGATACTATGGGATTTCACGGATTGGGCGATCTATTATTCACTTCATTGAAGCCCTTGGTAAACCAGAGGGCAAGAAACCAGGATTGATATTGAATGTCCATAAATTATGACTGAAAAGAATTGACTTCTCTGGGATATCCTTATAACGAGGCAACTCGATTGAAATGAGCACGGCAGAAAAAAAAGAAACGGTACAACAGAAAGAAAAAAAATAGACACGGGAATTCAAACCTACTAATACTTAAAGAAAGATTATGAAGCGAAAATCCCTAAAAAAGTTAATCATGTGTTTCTTGGAATGCTTGGGGTAATCCAAAGCTCACTATTTGGGTGCAAATATGGTAGTGCACATGAACCTAAACTCACCTGACGCGATCGAGATGTGCTCACCATGACGAAGACTTTTATCGTATTTAACAGAAAACATCTTGCCTGGAATTTCAACAAGAACAACCGTGAAACATTGCCAGCAAATTAACATGATTCGAGGGCTTCAAGGGAAAGTTATCCATATTCGGAAATTGGTCTCTGCCTCTGGTGCGCAAGATCCCAAGGCTGGAGTCGCTCTCAATCAGCTACATACAAAATGGATTGGCAGATGGAAAGAAGCCTTTGGTAACGGGTCTCTCCACCCAAACAAACAAGTAGCAACAACAGAAAAAAGCAAGGAAAAGCCCTTCTATTGCCTCTCGATGTTCCCCTATCCATCGGGAGTTCTACATTTAGGCCATCAAAGGGTGTATACCATTAGCGATGTCATCTCCAGATACATGCGGCTCAAGGGCCGCGAGGTGATCCACCCAATGGGATGGGATGCATTTGGGTTGCCGGCGGAAAATGCAGCTGTCGAACGAGGTATCAATCCGGCCGATTGGACGGAACTGAATATTGGAAAAATGAAGCAGCAGATGGAGTTGATGTTGGCTGATTTTGACTGGGATCGCGAGGTCGATACAAGCTCTCCAGAGTACTACAGATGGACCCAAAAGGTCTTTACTCTTCTTTTCGAGAAGGGATTGGCCCATCGTAAAGGTGCAGAGATCAATTGGGATCCTGTTGACCAGACAGTATTGGCCAACGAGCAGGTGGACTCAAATGGTCGTTCCTGGAGGTCGGGTGCTCAAGTCGAGAAAAAGGTCTTGGAGCAGTGGTTTATTGGCATCACTAAATATGCCGATACCCTCAATGAGGACTTGAAGGTGCTCGACCAATGGCCTGAAAAGGTCAAGGCTATGCAGAAACATTGGATTGGAAAGAGCGAGGGTGCCGAAATCAGGTTTCCCACCAACAGTGCGTCGGAAATTGCTGTTTTTACTTCGAGACCAGACACACTTTTTAGTGTTCAGTTTCTTGCTGTTGCACTTGACCATCCGCTTGTGTTAGATTCCAAGAAAACGGACCCGGGATTGGCAGACTTTGTGCATAAGTGTACGGAGGGTGATCTTGACCCCGAGTCAAAAGAAGGCTATAAGCTTCGTGATATCAAAGTGTCTATACCAATTGGCGTTGATGGTGCGAAAAATGCGTCTTTCGAAGTTCCTGTCTATGCAGCTCCGTATGTATTGGGATCATATGGCCACGGTGCAGTTATGGGTTGCCCAGCCCATGATGTTCGGGATGCAGAATTCTGGAAGATCCACAATCCTGATGTTCCTGCATTGCAAACAGTGGGCCCCAAAGATAAGAAATCTGCTATGATGAACGAGTCTTTGTTCATCGCTAAAGATGGTGTCTTGTATGACTCGTCCATATTGAAGAACGGTTTACCATCCTTGGGAATATTCAGTGGATTATCCTGTTCGAAAGCAGGCAAGAAAGTCATATCTTGTCTTGAAGAAGTGAATAGTGGTCAGAAGTCGACGCAATTTAAAATTAGAGATTGGTTGATCAGCAGGCAAAGATACTGGGGAGCTCCTATCCCGATTATTCACTGTGACAGCTGTGGCCCTGTTGCAGTTCCAGATGAGGAATTACCTGTACTTCTTCCTAAAGTGGAAGGGAAACATTTCGGTAAGGGTAACCCTCTCGGAAGCATTGATTCCTTTGTGAACACTAAGTGTCCTTCTTGTGGGTCTCCCGCAAAGAGAGATACCGACACTATGGATACATTTATTGATTCGTCGTGGTACTTTTTCAGATATACCGACCCGAAAAACACAGATTTGATATTCGATCACGATAAGGCATCTAGCTCTATTCCCGTGGACTTGTATATAGGAGGAGTGGAACATGCAATTTTGCACTTGTTGTACTCGAGATTCATCTCGAAGTTTTTGGGCGACTGTGGCTTATGGAGCGGCCAGCATTTCAAAAATGAACCCATTAGTCGTCTCGTCACTCAGGGAATGGTTCAAGGAAAGACATTCACAGACCCAAAGACTGGACGTTTCTTGAAACCGGAGGAAGTTGACTCGAAAGGCCCTGCTGGACCCGTCATCAGAGCAACGGGAGATGTACCAGGTGTGAGCTTTGAAAAAATGTCAAAATCAAAGTATAATGGTGTTGACCCAACTGAATTGATCAACAACTATGGTACTGACTCTGTGCGAGCACAAATTCTATTTGCAGCTCCCGTTTCCGACTCTTTGAATTGGAACGAAGAACATATCCAGGGAATCCAGCGTTGGTTGAAGAAAGTTATGAATATGAAAGATGATGTGGTTGCAAACTTTAAAGGAACGTTTAAACGTTCGCTCGCATCTGACGAGTTTTCTAACTTGACAATTAATGGCGAGCGTTTGGAAACAGTCAGGCTCAACCCAAATGAGTTCAAATTGTACAATGAGGTTCATTTCTATGTGAACAGGGTTGCTCAATCAATGGAGCACGATTTATCATTGAATACTGTCATTTCCGACTACATGAAATTGACAAACTATCTCCAAAGAGTTATAAAGGACAAGCAAGAAATCCTGCCTCGTCTCTTGATGGATTCATACAAGAAACTTCTTGTAATTATGTCGCCAGTGACTCCTTCTGTTGCAGAAGAATGCTGGGAGGGTCTTAGCAGAGGTCTTGGTGAAGAATGGAAATCTATCTTCTGGCAAACATACCCTCAAGGAAAAGAGCTTGTGTCGCCCTACAATGACTATAAAATAATAGTCAACGGAAAGAAAATCGGAACAGTTGAGCGAATCAAAAGCATTGAGGGGCTTTCCGAGGACCGGATTTTGGATGTTTTAAAGGATCACGAATTATTGCGTGAGCGCCTAAAGGACAAGAAAATCGTGAAGGTCATTGCCAAGAAAAACGTGGTGAGCATCATATGTGGCTCAGCCTAGACTCATGAAAAGTGTGGGGACCAAGCGGCATTAAGTTCTGGTACTGCACACGCTTCGCGTGTGACCCATCACTGTGCCTAATTAAGTCTGGGGTGGTTGTATCCTCGGAGATGGAGGATAAAGTCCGAAAGCAATGCTTCCCGAATGAGTAATTAATCTCGGCCATAAATAGGGGTCCTTTGGGAGAGAGAATACAGATCCACAGAGATTATCACTTCATTGACTTTTACTTTGCTTTTTTATACAAGATACCCTGTGTGTGCTCGCGGTTTACTGATCCCACATATTTTCGTCCCGCATTTCATCAAATACTATGGTGTGTGAGTTCCCATACAACGTGTTGAACAGAATTGTTCGTTTGTCGGATCGACATGACCAAATGAAGCTTGCACAATTGAACCGTGAACTCAACCACGTGGTTTACTCGAGGCTCTATAAAACAATCATGGTTGTTGATGATACTTATGAACTTCCTGACTCGGAGGTAGTGTCCTACACAATGGTCCGGGCAAGTGACTTAATTCAATTTGTTAAATGCTTGAGTATCAGAAACTTTCAGTTTGTTGATGAGGTCATTATAAATACTCATAGCGCAGAGGTGTCGGCCCCCTTAATGAAGTTTTATCATAAAGTTTCTGAGCTTTGGAATACCACCGGTCATGTTATTAGCTTCGTGAACTATGATGTGTTGAGTCTTCGTGTGACTGACTCTTTGAATAATTACTTGGAGCTGAACTCGATACAGTTCACCGAGTATGATGATGGAGACTATATTCTCGCAAAAAAGAGCCGCAAGATTCGAAACTTGCATACCTGGTTTATGTTTGACATTCTGGACTTTCTTGTGGCACCCGCAAGTGAGGCCTTGACGAGGTTGAGCTTATATATCGAGAACAACCATTATAGAGGCAATGCAGATAACGGATTCACGATCGAAAAGCCAGACTACAACAATGCCAGGTATAACCTCTCAAGGTTGAATGGGCTTTTTTTACATTCCGCTATGGCATTTGTGAACTTTCTGAGTCTTTTCCAAGAGTTGGAAATGCCACAGTTGCAATTACGGCGCCTTTCGTTAACAAGCACTCATCGGCTCAGGAATGATGCAGTGCTCAACTTTCAACAGGTGATCCATCAATTTAATCTAAACGGATTAGAAGAATTAGAGCTCAAGATGAGCTGTACTCGTCACCACGAGTGCCTGGACCTGTGCATGGTACGGTTTTTCTCCGACTGGAAGACTTACAATATAGTGCATGGATTTGAATCGAAGATTCGCAAGCTTTCATTAATTCATCACAAGTCGCTTTCCGAGACCACTCAATTCAAGAGAATTGTTGAGGAGTTTGTTTTTGATTCACATTTCTCGAATCTCCGTGAGATTTATATAAACCTTTCGAACACAGTGCGCTCGCCCGGCCCACAGTTAAGTGTTGACTTGGGTACGGTTATTGATAGATTGGAAATGGTTCCAGAACTTGAAGTTTTGCATATATCTAGCTTCATGAGTGAATGGATGTGGGGGCTTCCCTCTTTGTTTGAGACCCAGGTGAACACGTACTATGACATTTTGATGAATAGATGCGCATGTGACGAGTGTAACCTGACAAGATGCAATTTTATGGGACTAGCAGAGTTAGACAAGGCGAAGAACTATAGTCACAAGGTCACCTTCAGCGATATTGGTGAGCTGTCTACTGTGCTGGAGTCGTTGATTGACTTTTCCAAGCTTGAAAACATCAAGTTCTTGAGGTACATCTCAGGATTGATGAAGCAACAGGAATCCATCATGGAAAGAAATATTACCAGTTCTGGTACCATGTTGGATATGGAATACATGCCAGTATGCAGAAGCCGCGAGACTGAACCCTTTCAGAAACTCATTAAACATTCATGTCTCGAGGAAATCCGCCAGCGGATGGCCAGTCGTCTTCGTAATCTTCGACTGATCAATTTTGGTGGAATCATCCTTTAAACAGCAGTTGCGGTATTTCAATTCTCAACATGGGAGCCCTCAGAACATCACATCATTAGAGTGGCATTCCAACATTGGTTCTTGGATAGAACAAAATTTATAGTTAATGTTTTCGGCATTTACAATACAACAAAAGGAAATATAAATTTGAAAACAAATGCTTTAGAGAAACAGCAAAATATTTAATATTCACCTTATTTGCTCATTAAAGTTCACTTATTTGCTCGGTTCCGGTACACGGAATTGCGACCGTGCATCCGAGCCGCACGGACTTGTCTGCTTGTCTGCCTGTCCCAAAAAGGCTTGCAGGTCATGTAAAGATATCCATTTGATAACCATTATAGGGCAACCGAACTTAAAGTGGCCCTAAATCGCCAGATTTCCGAAAAAGAACATTATATTAGAGATATATAACGTTTCTGGGAACTGTTGAAGCTCAAATATCCCAAAATTTATCAACAAATAGTCCGATCCAGGGGAACTAAGGACGTGAACGAGATTGACGGATTTCAATAAACTTCACACCATGCCCATTGCCCACATATCTTCCGAACGTATTGATCAAATCAACAGCCGGTTGATTAATGCCGGGGCCATTGGGTTTCTCAAGGGAACCCTTGTAGCGTTTGTGAGTGGGACATACTTCAGTTATAGGTACAACTATGGCCATAATAAGAGGTTCTTTCTGCCGCAATGTAAGGTAGGGTACTTTATAGCATGGGGGATTGTTGGTATCACGTTTGCCGTGGAGAATGCGAAGGTTAGTGTGACGAAGGATTTGGCCGAGGAGGAAGATCTACAGCGACAGGTTTACTTTAAACAGCAATTGGGAGGGAAGTAAGGCATGTGGTATAAGAAGATCACATAGTGGCGATTTCTTAGAGTAAGGTAGGATATTTCGACTGAGATGAACTGAATGAACTGAATGAATTAGAATATATTGGGGTATTTATAGCAGATCTGGATTATGGATGTGCTTATCGTAGATGATTCTGGTAGCAGATGAATCTTGTAGCAGATCTGACTATACATAGAAGGCTTCCTCGTGGTACTTGAGACCATTCTCGTTGGCCCAAAGCTTTGTTTTCTTAACCAATGATTTAGGGCCTGCAGAAATCACCCATACCTTCTCTAGGTCAGGAAGCTGCTTGCTGCTCGACATGACGTGCAGCCGACCTGGTAAATCCTTGCAACAGACTAGGTTATGGCCCTCATCCATCACGGGCCCGGAACACTGGGTGAAAATATCGCTTTCATTGATGCACCAATTGTAGTATCTATAGTTTAATAAGGGTCTTCCCTTGTATATGTGGCAGTCCAAATGGAGCTTTTTGATTGTCTCTGAGTAATTTTTGTGACACTCATTCTCGCAATCCAATTGTGGCACAAACTGCTCGTTGATTGAGTGTGATTTGCTGGTTCTTCTTGAAGTTATTGAATTGGCATCATCAACCGCAAAGAATGACGTGTCTTGTTCTCCTTCTTCTGGAAGCAATGGGTCGATTTCACCTGGCTCGGTATGAGGAGGAGAGAGGGTGGGATGTATGTCTTGCTGGTTTTCGTACTGAATGTCCTGTTGACACTCCTCTTCACTTTCAAGGCCCACATCTTCAGTGAAGTCAACATCGACGTTTTCGCTCTCCTGGTGTCTGAAATTTTCTCCTTCATCGGTGTATGAAGAGTCACCGCATTCATTTGCTTCCAAGTCTGTCAAGGTGGCCTTGATTGAATGGCCAAAAGTGCCATAACTAGATGCATTACGTAAGTGTGAATTGTCAAAGCACTCCCGGATTGTGGGGCTTCCCGTGACGAAGATTTCAAAGTCGTCACCATGGATTATCCCTTCAAAAAAGCGAAGAACTGCGATGTCGCGAAAGTCTCGAATCACCCAAACCACCTTCACCGGGATTCCGTGATAGTTTGCAACTCTGACTATCGGAATAGCAAAAGAGATAGCAGAGCCACCAATAACAATCAAGATCTTTTTGGCGTTAACACTCAACTTCGATATAGAGAAGTTTGTGTCTGGGGTATTTTTGGACCGAATCAAGAGGATCTTGGGGTCAAAACTTCCGTAGATCAAGTACTTTCCTCTGTTTCTCCAGATAAAAGAGCTTTTTCTCACTACTAACCGCTGGCATCGGTCCAGGGGTAGCGACACAAGCGTATATGGATGATAGTTGGGGATCAACTGTTTACATAGACGCACAATTGGGCTGGGGTGATAGTTGGTGATCCTAATATGGGCACCCGGGTTGATTGGTCTATTTTTGATGAGTGTATTTGGGATTTCCACGCATGCTAAGTTTGGCGAAACGTCGGTTATCTTTAAGTCTAGTTCTGAGGAGACTCTCGTCATTGCAATCCTCAGACAAGCCTGGTACGCCAAAATCGTTACGTTCAAGGTATTGGCGAATGAGGTATTGATGGGGCGCACGTGGAACGGAAGGCATAGCACAATCACCCAGCTCCAGAAGTAATGGTTAAAGAAAAAAGTCTTATATGACTGGTCTCTGACCTTCGGAAGCGACGTCAACACAATCATAGTAAACCCGATAACAGCAGCCCAGCCATAAAGATTATCGAGCTTCCAGGCCTTCTCCCATGTGTGGTTAAACAGGAAGTAGCCAAGGTAGATAGCTGTGTGTAAAACAGCAAGCAACACTACGGCCCTCGAGAGCCATTTGTGGATCGGAAGGAGCGACAAGTATAGGGTGTGGGGAAGTGGCGACGGTCGCATAGTTAAGAAGAAAACCGTGGGTAGAGACTGGGCACAAAGTCTGCCCAAGCGCTTGCTTAGGAAGATCAAGTCGCCACCGTTGATCTCACTCAAGCCCAAGACAGAAAACAATGTAGCCCAGAGAAAGATCTGCCCCAAGGAGCTTGCATTGAGGTAGATTGAATGGGCACATTTGGCAATAAAATTGCATAATTTTCCCGTAGTTGTAGCCGAGCTGCCCTGGCGAGATTCAGGGGTTGAAAATTTGTCCAAATACTGGTTGATCTCCCGTAATATGTGTACTTTGTTCAATAACCAGAGTCCTCTTGCGCGAAGGTAGTTATGGAGCGGAATCGCCACTAAGAATACCACCATAAAACACGCAAGCACAATGCCATACTTAATAGTGACGTCCTGCCTTAGTTGAGAATATTCCTTAGACTGAGAACCTTTCTCGGGGTAGTAGAAAAACTCACTCCAATGAGTGATCTGGTCCATGATGAATTGCGAGCCTCGGAGTAGCAGGCAACGTAAGAAGACTATGATCCAGTATTTCAGGATGTGGTTCTTGGCACAGCGAAAAGAAGAGTCTTCTAGGAGACAGGTCCGAAGTCAGACAATTTGGGGGTAGAGAGATCCAAACCTAATGGCGGTGAACTCGTTATATGGGCCTCAGTATTTGTCAGTAAGTGATTCCTTGACAAAGTCCGTTACTAAGATGTCGTGCAGTACGGCCAAGGCGTATCGCGGCAGGGGGATTATTAACGGGATGCAGCTGAGGTCCCTGAAAAAAAAAAGAAGAGAAAGGAGACGAGAGAAAATGTGATCAGAATTGGATAACATTTAGGAGAAAAACATTTAAGTTCTTCGTAGTTATTTAAAAGAAGAGATAATAAAAATAAACATAGCTTTTGGTGGCCTTTCAAGGCTTGGCACTTTTTCTTGAGTGTCCCGGCCTCTCACTCTTTTGGCCACTCATTATGCTCGCGCATTGTTCGCCCAGAATTATCTATTCCATCAGCGATACGTCGTCACGAGCGCACGAGTGCACGAGCAATGAACGCGCGAGCAATGAACGTGGCCCGCTTACTACGCCAAATACGGAAACTTCAACAATTGGAGAGACTTTTTTCCCCCCATTTGTTCCCTGTTTTGATAATTTTTTTGTTCTTTAAATTTTTTGTTCTTTAGACTTTTTGTTGTTTTGAAATTCTTCTTCTTATACACACACCTATACCCCTTCCTTAATAATCCTATCATCATATCTCTTACATGGATCCAGCGTCTTGTCTAAGACAGAAAGCCTCCACCGGTCTGCTCTGTGAGGGCATCAATTAAATCACCATATTCCAAAACTAGATGTTCCGCATTATTTGGATGGACTCGAATCCCGTCAGTAGAAAACCTATAAGTGTTTGGGCGTCTGTCTATTCAAACCAAAGACATCAATTACGCCCTTCATGGGGGTGTTTTTCTTTAATCTGTAATGCCACTCGTGGACCCCATATCTGACGGTCAATTAAACCTTTCCAAGTGGTTTTCTTTTTAATGCGCTCATCTTCCCGTCTCCTCTTTCGCATGATCGATGTAATTCTTTCACTAAATTACCCGGTGCTCTTTCATGTAGATTGTTTTTCAAAGTCCTCTCTTCGTGTTGGTGGAACTCGTGCGTAATTACAAGGGAACACCGACTGAAGTGAGAGCCACAATTCGCGTTTAATTAAAGTCGTGACTAGCCCAGGAAAAGCTAAATTCCCCTTGCCCAAAATTAAATCCACAATCCAAACGATGGGGTAAAACACCTTTGGGAGCTATCCTTCCTCTTTATAGATGGGTTTATGCGAAAATTAAACAGCAAAAACAAATAACCAAAACAGACATCATGCAAATGCGTTAGGGCTCAAAAGTTGAGAAAGCATGTTCCGGTTGTCTGTCTTAACACGAGACCCACTCGCATAATTTATTAAATAAAACAAAGAAGCGGCTAGCGACAAGCATGAAGAGCCGCTCTGTAGAACTAACAGGTCAATATGTTCCTCCTGTTTAGTACAACTGTTGCATGGAATTTTTGCTCTGCTTCTTATTCTGTTTCTTTCCCCTTGAAAGCACCCCGCTGCGGTTGGGCTTGACCGAACTAGGTCCTTTTGGTTTTCCTGGAAGAACACCCGATCTGGATGCCTGTAATGACTTGGTCAGGGCCTGTTGTTTTTTCCCTCCTGTTTTTGACGCCAAAAACCCTGACCGTGAAGGTTCGTAATTCTTCGATGACTCGGCCTGTGTGCTCTGGTACGACCTCTTTTTGCCTCCGCCACTGTTTTTGCTGGAGTTATTGTTGTAGTTCTTATCGGAATAACCGCTGTTTCCACCGTAACTGTTGTTGCCGTAGCTGTTGTTGCCGTAGCTGTTGTTGCCGTAGTTGTTGCTGTTACCATAGCCGCTGCCATAGCCGCTGCCGTAATTGCTAGCGTAACCACCTCCATAACTACCGGTGGCACCGCTAGAGAAGTTTCGCGAAGACGTCTCCTGAAAGCTTTTGGTCTTTTTACCAAAGCACATGTCGAAGTAGCGGTTTCTGAGTTCCTTGGGGAGATTGTTTCCGCTAAACGCACTGCCACTGCTGTTCGGTATTCTGGAAGTCCGTGGCTCTGGACACTCGTCTCCATAGTGTGTATCGTCTCCACAATTGTAACAATAGCTCGGAGGGAGCTGCGCATCGGGTTTGATTGTAATGGTAAGGTACGACCGCCATATGCTGGGACAGTTGTCTTCGCTGTGGCTATGTACGTCACAGCTCTTACAGTACTGTTGTTTGCGGGTTTTGCTGGTACAAAGCGCCCACGTATGACCCCTTTCGCCACACCGCGAACATACGATTGTAGTTGGACACTGACTCTCATAATGGTCTCCTATCACACCACATTTGTGGCATATCACGGTTTTGCACTTCGCCCGGATATGTCCACGTTGGTGACAGTTATCACAGAGGGGCCCCAGCTTAGCGGCAACTGCTTCTCCAGTGGATGGATCTGTTACACCGAAGTAACGGCCTGCGCCTCGGAGCTCGATGAGCTCATCTGCGTTATCGTTTACCTGGTCGAAGGAGAGCGACGTTATGCCGTCATCTTTTTGTGGAGCCGGTTGTTTGTGCTTTTGCTCAGGTTTTGGCGCTTGCGATAAGATAACAGGAGGTTTTTCTTTCCATTTCAATTTGTCCTCAAGAAGAGTAGGCTCAGTATCCTCTGTAAATGATATTAGACCCATTGAGATGCGAAAAAAAAAGAAAAATGCTTTTGGTGTTGCTGCTTTATAGAAGAATAAATATAAGAGGGACAAGGAGGTCTGCTCAACTGAAACTTATTTTTGTAATTTCACTTCTTTTCACGCTTGCACTGTTATTTTATTTCTGGAAAAGTTCCCTTTTCTGGAGCACGTCTCTAAAGCACGTTCTCAGCTCTCTTTTTTTTTTTCTCATAACATTTTTTCTATGTCAACAGAATACTTAGCTGCGAAACATGCAGTCGCGGCAAAGACGGGCAATAAGCGTTTTTATCAAAGGTATAGTTTCCGAACTTTTTGGGGTGATTGATTTTGTGCTTTCCTCTTTAACAGTTTTTCCTTTTCAATTATCCTAGACCTGTTTTGGAATTAGTGACTTATAGTTGAACAAGTTGTTGGATTATGAATGATAAATGTGAGTGAAAGTTGATACTTTTTTAATATTCTCAGGCATAAGTTCGTTATATGAAATTTAACAACACATGTGAAAAAGCCAAAACAAAGTAAATCCGAATGAGACCAAAGAAATTGCCCCAAAAATGTGTAGCTGTTTTAATGCCTTTACTTTTTTGTTTTTACATTATTTTGATATTCTTTCAACGGAGATAGCCCTGAGGTCCAGAGTACTTTATTTCAGCACCAGACACCACGCAAAGAACAGCGTATACAAAATCTGTTGACATGGAAAATATTCAAAGAGAAATATCCACGGGTCTGCTTTATAGAGTGTGTCACACAATCAATTACAAACTATTCACAAAATATTCAAAAACTATTCATATACCTTTGAACGCATTGTATTATCATAGCTAAAGACACGCTAGGAATGAGAGACCATGTTTGAGCCTGGGTGGATAATGAACAGATTCATTAGAATATCAGATAGAAACACTCTGAATTAAATTTTTTATGGCCTCCTGAAAGAGACTTGCCCACATTGTACCTCCAAATCTAAGAAAGGAATAGACAAGAAAAAAAAGAGCCCCTATCGTTTTCTCCACACGAGAAATCCATACCAAGTTCTCTTACTTAACGGCCCTTCTCCATGGCCCGAGAAACTCAGAATTGGTTCTCCAAATATCAAACACCTCAAAAACAGCACTTGTTTTTTTTTCTTTCCTTTGATCTTGTAAATCAGGTTCCCTACAACACGTTTCTGACAACGTGTGCAGCAGCCTGGCTCTCCAAGTCTGGATTTTCCCCAGCAACATTGAAGCTTGTCTTTAAGTAGTCTTGTTTTTTCAACGCAGCGAGGAGATAGCAAGCACTCGAGAGGAGGAAGAGCACAGCAATCGTAAGCAACGACGTGGCCATGGTCAATAAACTCAACCACTGGATGATACTCATCAAAAGGTAGAATCCACAACGTGGCCAGTTATCATCGAAGTTACGTACAAACTTGGTGAAAGTGTCGGTCAAGGGACAAATCTTTAGCAAAAACGGTACCTCTACAAACAAAACAACAAGCCCCTGAACGAGGGCAATGACCGAAAAGATGATTACCAAATTGAAGTGGAAAATGTTGGCCACACCTAGGGCCAAACATAAGAGGATTGTCAACAATGAGATCCATTGACCGTAGAGCGAGAAGTTTTTCTTCTTGAAGTCTGTTGAGAGCCCACCAAAAATATTGGATGAGATTGATTGGAAACTGATCGCCATTATTGAATTGAGTCGTTTATATTTGGTGTGGAGCACGAATTGGAAATAAGAAAATATAACTGGCCGAGGTTGTGGGGTTTTGTAGATGGGGTGTTTATACGAGACTGTAGCTAACGTGTGGAGGATGTGCTCGTGATTGTGCCACGTGCAGGTGAGGCTATGCGGTCGGAGAAGTATTAAAGAACAACGGGTTGTTATTCATTTAGGGGATTCTTTTGTTGTGTGATTTAGAAGAATGGATCGAGCTGAGAATATTTGCGGACTTGTTTTGCTGGAACTATTTAGCAGTCTTATTAAACTGGGAATCTTTTGTAATATTCTGGTTTGGTGCCCCCGCGAAGCTTAAGAGAGTTACGGGGCTGGGCAGACTAGTGGTTGTAAAATGTTTTCAAATGACAGTAGATTGATCTTTTTTTTTTTCTTTTTCTTTTTTTCTTTTTCTTTTTTGGGGGAAATACCCAAGAAACTAGAGAGAAGCGGCTGGTGAACCTTTTTTCCTTGTTATTATTTTCCCTTGATCATGAGTAACTAGGATTGGAGAGACTTTTAGATATCATGCATAATCTGTGCGACGCTAGTAAAGTCGGGGTTGACGAAGATTAGAAAGAAGGAGTAGAAATGGGGAAGTTTAAAATATGCACCACTGTTGTACAACATTCGGTCATCATAAGTCAAACCCCAAGTGAAACTGTAGAAAATTGAATTGAATATGTTTACCGACCTAGAGTTATGGTTGAAGATTTGCAATGTTTGAACCAATATATGAACACATAAAATTAGAGAGTGGCAAATATTAAACAAATGTAGTTCACACAAAAAGTAGAGAAAATATCACTCAGTGTTATTTAATTATACCCTGATAACCCGTATCCGTTCATATGAAATGATGGTGCCCAACGCCTGTATGTCTTTCCCAACTTATCAATGTCCTCTCCATGAAATAGATAATACAATCTCGCAACGCTATATTGAACCTTCTCACGAGGATCCTCATCTCTTTTCCTACTCATAAAAAGTCTCTGTAGGGCTTCTTCATAACCTTTCTTCTCAATAGGGTCACTAGTTTCCTCAATGATCGTCAATAGCCTTTTATGAATCAATCCTTCCACTCGCTTATATTCCTTTTCCAAGAGACGTTCATCTGGTAAGTAGCATCTGGATCCAAGAGCCTGGAGATGCTTTTGACTTTTTAATAGAAAGTAGCGCAAGCGTCCTTGGTATGATGGGATCGTTGCATCGAATAGCTCTTGGTATGAACGAAAGCAAGAACCCGTTATCTCGTTCACCCCTTGTACGCACCTTTCTTCGGGCCTCCCCCAGGATGAAGCCATGAATACCATTTCTTCGAACTGGGTCTCTTTCATGAGCTCTTGGAGTCTTTTTCGCATATAAGACATGAAATCAGACTTTGTTTCTGGAAAAAGTTCAAATTCGATCATACAACAGGTGACATATTGTTGGCAAGATTGGGTGAGTACCCCATACTCCAAATGCATTGCCAAATTTTCAATCATCATGACATTATTGGCAAATTGCTGACAATCAGCGTTGTGACGAGAAGCAACTATTTTAAAGTGCTTGTCAACAAGAGACTTAGTCAAGCTAAATCCTTTGTTTTGCGTGTTCTTAGTCAGTTTGTCTCTGGTAATGTCCATATTGAAAGCTAGAATGTAGATACTGGAGAAGGTTGGCCTGCGACGTTAACTTATAGGTGAGAATATCCTTGTGTGAAGTTTAATGTCTTACACGTGTTTTCAAATATCTTTCGAGTGAAAAGATCCCATTGTCTCCTAAGGTGAAATGTCATTTCAGATGCATGTAGACAATAACTAAACGTTGGCTTTGGGGACTTTGATGTCCCCTTTTAGGGTATCTTTAGTGTTAATGAGGCTAACCGAAGAGTTTTTGTTTCTATGGGCTTAATGTGGAACAAGAGCACCAAAAGATTGATGGTCTCTCCTTCCAGGATCTTCCCCCCAAACTCAATTCTTTCAAACACATGTCTGATGAAAGTCTATAAGTTTTCACATGACACAAGTTGAACATACCAAATATCCGTTAAGATTGGCCCACAATTGTTCGGCATTGTTTACTTTCATCATAATTGAAGATTATTCTCACATAAAATTATGTAACTATTTCTTATAGAGTATCGAAACAAATACCGATGCCAGGAGACCAGTGAGCAATTAATTGAACTCTTGGGTAGAATGAAACTACAGTTGTATTTTTTTGTGATCCCTCTACAACCCAAGTAATGTTTCAGTCATGGTATCCATTGGCTCATACATAGGCCATTAGACAATGGTTTTTTTATATTGTGTTTGGTGCTTTTCTCAGAGGCCGAAATTCTAGAACTATATTGATGCAAGTGCTACTGGAAAACAATGGGAAGGGCCAAGAGAAAATGAATGTGCGGAAAAGAGAATCAAACAGGAAAGGAAAAGAGCTCATTCACAAAAAAACATAGGATACATTATAATGTTTACTGACCACATGTGAAAAAGAAAAAAAAAAGAACAAACTAAAGGGTGGATAATATTACAATGAGAAACGAGCAATTTGGACTTTAAACACACTTGGCCTGATATTTGATACTTTAATTGTGGATTTACTCGTTTAAATAACTAAAGAATACGCTGGTACATATTGATCGATTGAATACAGTTGTCAATGTCGACTTTGATAGGTTTGGGGACTACCATAGTTCAATAAATGCAATTATGTTTTTCGTCGAGCTCTGAAATTCTGAGAGTAGATGCGTTGTTGTTTATTATAATGGAGAAAAAGTCAAAAAATCCCTTCATCTTAAATACCTATTAAGAATAGTTTAGCAAGAAGGTTGTAGGTACATATGCCATACAAATGTTTGTAAATCCTGGATCTTTGAAACACTTTATTTAATTATGAAGAAATAAAACTACTCAGCCTGAACATCTTGTTCAGAAGTGAACGAGAAATGTTGTTTTACCCGAACATAAACAAAAGCTCATAGAGTATATTGATAAAACCCCACATCTCACCCAAGCAAAACAGCTTCAGGCTTGGTTCAACGAAGAATTCCAAATGATTGTTTCACAACTTGCTATATCCAATATTGTGCCCATGAAATTGCCGGCTAAGTATTTCTGAAGCAAATTTGTCCAAAATTAAAGGGCTCCCCGCAGAAGATCTTGAATGCGAGGTCAAACTGTACTTTAATCTTCAAGAAATTGATCATTTATCTCTTAGGATAAAGAGAAGAAAGACCGCAGTCATGGGAGTTTTTACCAAATTGTATCCGGACAAGCAACCACCGAAATTTAACAATGGCTGGTACGATAAATTTGGAAAGAGATACAACATAGTTGAACGGATGTTTCACGAAGAGGTCGACATTATTCCCGTGGAGAAGCTCTATGAATTTGGAGAGGAGTTGAACCAAAAGTTGAAAGATGTCCCACCAGACAAGGCATACAGTATGAACGAGACCGGACTTTGTTGGGACGATCGGGGCTCCTTAAAGTAAGAACATCACAACATGAAACAAACCTTGTTCAAATTATCAATTATCTTATGATGTAATAAGAGCTGCAAGGTCAATATAAAAGTGTGGATAATAAGAGAAGGTAATACACCTAGATCTTTGGGAAAGAGGAAAAAAAGTGTTGGTCTCGATTGCGAGTGGAGATGGAATCGACAAGTATGTATGAACACCTAAACTATGAGAGAATGGCTCCTAGAGTTTGAGAGACATGTGGTGCTGGCAAGGAAAGAAAAAGTCATTTTGCTCATGGACAACCATAGCTTCTACAAGAATGTTGCGATGTTAGTAGAGTCAGAAGGAAGCTTTCCACACATCCAGGTTGAGTTCCCACTCCCTAACTACTACCACAACACTGCAGCCTTTTGAACAAGTGTCATTCGGTCTTTGAAATGTAACTATGTGAACTAATTTTTGGATGACACGGTTCAAAAGGCAAAAGCGAGAGAAGACCCAGCAGCCAAATTGCTCAAATTGGGTGGATCCAAGCCGTTACTTGGATGATATTCTCATGGAAAAATGAATGGTGCCACCTCCAAATCTGGAAGGAGCTCAGACTGCTGTACAATAACACAACGGGAAGAAACTGGAATACATATACCCACGGAAAGGGCAAGTATGTAAAAACTGATGACTCAGAGGACACGGAATTTTTGGAATTCGATGATACTGGCAGGTCTGGCAATAATGTAATTGAAAATGGCTGTAATGGCTCTTGAGCAGACAAGGAGTCACTGAGAATCGATCACTTGGCGAAACTGCTCAATCGAATGGGTGTTAATCTGTATCCAATGTCTTCAGAAGAGCATTGGATTCAATTCAGGTATGTACATCTTCTGAAAAAAGTGGAGAGAATGATTCTCAATCATATTTTCCCTCAGATGTCACTAACGAAGACGTTGGATTCGAACCTCCTGTCATTCATCTAGAGGAAATCTCTGCTTTCGAAGTTGGGTTAAAATATTCACAAGTTCACGAGTGGGATAAAACACAGTTGATGTATCACAGAAATATGATCTCCCGGTCAGTAAAGAGAAAAAGAGAAGCACTCCAACAGCCGGAGATCTCTGAATTCTTCAGAAGTTTTTAATTATATTTATGTGATTTAAAAGTGTTCGGTTAAATATATGAAATACTTGTATCATGAAGGCCATATATAGTCTCTTTGAACTTAAGCATTGAAACCATTTTTTTTATTTGCTTAATGAGCTTATAAAAGCAAAACAAACATGGCTATTGAGGGAATCTTGGTGGTAACTATGACTAAACAAAAATAGGGCAAGTGTTAGATTTTCTCTGGGATACCCATTAACTGAGGGCTTAAGATACGCCTCTCACGAGATACTATTATTCCTTTTCATACCACTTCAAATAACATTTATCGCCTGTCGTGCTCTGTTATCCTTATTTATAAATCAACAAAGTTACCAGTTTCGAGACCTCAATCTCCAGTAAGAACACACTGTGGGTGCAAAAGAATGCTTCATTTTGAGAAGCATTTCGTCAAGGATACTTTTAGTCGTGGAGTATGTACTTTCAACCCTTATCACCGGGAAAAATGTTATGCACATGCCCACCGAAGCTTTATCCCATTGAGATTCATATTGAAACGAAGAGAAATGGAAAGTAATTCTCATCTCCAGCCCCATAGGGGTTTCTCAAGAGCTCATCATTCAAAAAAGGAGCTTTTATATGAAACTTTCGCTTTTTTGTTCAATTGAAGTTGTCATAAACCCTAATTGATATCGTTTGTGTTTCTTCATTAAAATCTTAGCTAGTTGTTCAAAAGGTGTTGTTCATGTCACGGTTCAAACAAAAGTTTTTGTAGAATTATTGTGTTAAGACCAGTTAAACTATCCACAAAAGCATATGTTCACCATGTCGCGGTTCTACAACGCTTGTGGATTACGTTATCCAACGTTTATGAAGTGAAGATTATTATTTTTGCTCATGAAAAATTTCTGCCTTCGAGCTCTTTCTCAGAATGATTTTGGCTTTCATGATGGTATGTTCTTCTTTCTTCAGCTTAATGTGTTCCTCTTTCTTCAGCTTAATGTGTTCCTCTTTCTTCAACTTGACTTCTTTCTTGAGCTTGATATACTCCTCATTTTGCAATTTAACTTGCTTCTCTTTTGTCAATTTCACAAACTCTTCAGTATTCAAAAACTCTCTTTTTTGGCGAAGCTTAAGGTTATCAATGTTTTCATCGACAGAGACAAAGAGAAAAGTTTCAGCTTTGGAGACAAAGTATTTTAATAACTTCTGACGTGAGGGGAATAGCGAACCAACCAAAATATCGTATTCTTCACTTTGCCTCCCTAGTATTTCAGTGACCCACTCACCACACCATTTTTTAGGCCTTTCTTGACTTCTTTGGACCAACATTTTTGAGTAATTCAAGTTTTCCCGTAAATGGTGTGTGAATGCTTGGACAACTTTCAAGATTCGTGCGTCTCTCTCTTGAATCGGGTACCCAAAATACTTGACTCTGAGATCATCCAGTAAGTCATCTAGGGGTACTATTCCATATTTGACATATAATTCGAGTCTTTCAATGTATATAATTTCTTTGGCAAATTCCTCACAGGCATTTCGATGGTCAAGCTCAATTTTTCTGAAGTATTCATCAATTACTGTTTTATTGATGTCAAAGATACGGCTTTTTCGTGTCCCCAGTTTAAACACATCTTCGGTAATGGACCACCTTATATCATCGAAATTATTCATACGTGTTAGATATTTCTTACTCTTGGATTTTGAAGAGG
>JAJMAK010000111.1:0-45142 GCA_030572615.1 Metschnikowia lachancei
CAATAAAGTCAATTCGAAGGATAAAGAATTAAGAAAACAATATGTGAAGAGTTTTCACATATTTATAGAACTAAGACTTCCATGCAGTACTACGAGTTGTGTCACACACTACAAAAAGTATTCTCAAGAAGAACAGACCAGCACACTGTTCAGGTATATAACCTAGAAACAGAAAAAGCAGTCACGTTGTTCTACACTTTTTGCCCGGGGCCGATTTGTCCAAGTGCCATGCCTGCATATACTCCGGCACCGCGGCATGCCTTTAACTTTTTTGTTGTGTCAGCCGTCCCGATCCTGCAACCGTGCAACGGATGCGTCGGATATTTGCATACCTCAGCCCAAGTATATAGCCGACTTTTTCGCTTCGTAATGAAGGCAAAGCAAATTTCCAGGTATTTTCTTTTTGTCTTCGATATATTGGCTTATTTGGTCGACTCCTTCCCTCTTTTTATTTAAATACTTTTGGTTGGCTCTGTTTTGTAAACTACATGCCACCACATGCCCGATAACAAAACCGGATCAATTTAAATATTTTTCACTTCAATTACCAACCACTCCAATTACCAACCACTTCAACCAAAAGGGACTAATTGATACCCAAGCACATTTTTCTTTTCTTCAAAAAATTAGCATATATTTCCACAAAAATGACAAACAAATTGGATTATCGTCTTCCCCCTATCAATACCCTCGCCTTGGACTTTCCTCTACTGCTTCCGCAGTCATACTATAATGTACCACCACTGCATTCCCATGGGCTTTCTTCTCCCCTGATGGCAGCAGCCCTGAGTCATAAGGCCCTGCTTTCAATGTATGCCAACCCCAGTATGGGCAATATGCCCGGTTCGAATGCTTTTTATAATCCTCATGCACATTTGCCTCCCCATTTACCCTCTCATTTGCCGCAATCCAACACTCACCCACTTAACCTTGCATCGACCCCCTCGGCGCTACATTTGGCTCCTGGATCTGGCTTCCACTCCGACCTTTCCGAATACACACTTTCGCGGTCTGTTGTGGCTGTTCCGGGGACGTATGAATCGCCTGTTTCATCAAGGTACGGTGACGCTGGTTTTACGCCTGGGTGTGCCAATACTCCGATGAAACACGAGGCCCAGGTCCCTCTTCAGGTCCCTGCGCAACTATTACAACAACCGTCGCCTTCGTCGTCGCGCCGATCATCATCACATTCGGCTCTCACTGACCACGGTACATCCCCAACAGCCCCGGTGGCTTCGGATACAGAAGGGTCGGTGTTTCTGAGTGCCGAGGCCAGTAAATCGCCGGAAATGGTGAAGGAAATGAAGCGCCGCAAAAAACGCCAGTGTCCTGAATGCCACCTCTATTTCTCCAACTTGGCCACGCACAAGTCCACTCATTTGAACCCCACGTCCAGACCACATGTGTGCAACGTTTGCAACCGTGGGTTTGCCCGTCCCAACGACTTGTTCCGCCACCAGAAATGCCATTGGAAGGAGACGGGCGCAGATAATGGCCAGTTCAAGTGCCCCTTCAAGTCGAGCGGCCCCAATAACCTGTGCAGCCATACGCTGGGGATCTTCTCTCGTTGCGACACGTATAAAAACCACTTAAAGGCGATTCACTTTGAATATCCGGGCGGAACCAGGAAAAGCGACCGTGCCACCAGTTCGGGGCGTTGTGGGCTGTGCCAAAAACAGTTCAAAACCGTCGATGAATGGCTCACCACTCATGTGGAAACGCATCAGTGTGAGAGCATGAAGGAGCAGCAACAGGCCCAAAAAGGCCATCAAAAGCCCACGAACGAGTCATGAACCTTTATACATAACAAAATTCTACAATATAGACTTCTAAAACACGACCCTTTCCAAATTTTAACCAGAATTGTATTTAATCGCACGAGAGAGTGTCCGACTTCTGAAGTCTCGGAACCCCGGGTTTAATTCTCTATCTCCGTGCAGCAATAATCCATGATAAAATTGCGCAAATACTTCATAACATAGTCACTCTCACAGGTACCCTATACTTCTCTCCTTTATATTTTCTATGTCGCTATGTGCTTTCCTATCGTTCCATATTCCTTTTTCCCGATTCTTGGTGCTTCTTCCTTTCGGAACAAGCTGGCTGCACCTACGGAACTTTCGGCAGAGGTTTTTTTCCGAACCGTATGCGGGCCGGCGTATCGGGGTTTCTCCGAAAAACCCTCGGATTTGCTCCTGTGCACTGTGCACTGTACCGGCCGTGCCGACGCACTGGACATATCCACCAAAGCCTATCAAAAACATATACACTGAAAACCACCTAAAACCATTCAATTAGCGTCGGTTACCATTGTTATTTGTTTATCCTAATTTATTCATTTTCATCTATATCTGCTTCTTTTTTCTCTTCCCAAATATGTCTTTGCTAGGTGTTGCTTGGAAATCTGCCTTGGTTATCTTCTTGATCTCTACATACAAATCACTTCCGTTGGCATACCCGTTCAGATTCTACCACTACGTGTTGAAACATATCATATTCCAAAGAAACCACTACCTCCGCACCAAGAAAAACTCCTATGGGTTTGGTACCAATAAACTTGATGTGTTTCGTGCCGTAGAATACCGCACATATGCGTCTCCATTGGAGATCGACATGTATCTTCACAAGTCCAACTCCACATATTTGGTGGACCTAGACATTGCCAGAACCCACTTTGTGTGTCTGATTTTCCAGACGCTTTTCATCAAGTACTGGCAAAACGAGACGGGCGAGTTCCGGGGAAAATCCATCAACAATTGCCCTTATGTTCCCGTGGGTACCATCCAGTGTGCATTCAAGAAAGAAATCAAGGTTTTCCAGCAGTACTCGGTGGTGTCGAGTGTGTTTGCGTGGGACCACAAGTGGCTTTATGTTTTGCTGAAATTCCAGCTTCCGAACGGCAAGCTCTGTGCGGTTGCCATCACGAAATACGTGTTCAAAAAGAAGGGCAGAATCACCATGCCGCCACGTGACTTCATTGCCGAATGTGGACTTTACAATGAAGACGTCGAGGCCATCAATGCTCAAAACTATAAATTGGTGTCTACGCTAGAGTCATCCGAGGGCTTGGAGGAATGGGCTTCCAAGATGGAGACGTAGAGACCGCTGGCTTACATGTGTAACATACATTGATATACAATAATAGACATAAACTATCATTCATCCACTCACCTACGCCAATTGGAACCCTTCGTGGCCTTCAGAAAGGGCTAACAACAACGACCCCCGAAGTGTTTCGTACGATTCGTAAACAGGCAAATCAATCTGGTTGAAGCATGTGTGAGACGACGGTAATCTGTCTTTTGCACCGTAGTCGCGATGGATGCTGAACTTGCACACTCCGTTTGCCCCTCTCAAGTCTTTAAACCCGTTCAAAGGAACCTTCGATGTGCCTGTAGAGAACTGCAACAATTTGGCTCTCTCCTCATTGTCAAACGACTTAACAGCTCTCCAGAACCACTGGATCTGCTCCGACGACGCAGAGTAGTTGTTGTAGTTGGTGTTGTTTTGCCAATCCTGGACATCAATGTCGGGCAATCCGCTGATCAACAACTCAAGCTCTTGCTCATCAAATATAGCAACCAAATCGCGAGGAATTATCTCGTGGAATCCCGTGATGAAGTTTTTCATCTGCTCATTCACCGATGTTTGCAACCTGTACTCAACAACGAGCCTCACGTAGTCCTGCTTATTCTCTTCCGTCACCGGAATATTTCTTCCGTCTGGCACAAGATCTATGATTTTATGCTCGCCATAATCATCTGTCTCCACTGAAAAGTCTTCGGTTATAATGTCAGTGATGTCATTCTCAAGCATCCACATCAAAGACTTGAAGTATTCCAAATCCAAGTTCTCCATGTCTTTAAGAGACACTGCGCGGTCCAAAATCTTCTTGTAAACCGCCCGACTAAAATGACAATCCAAGAAACACCCGTCATAGATCGCTTTTCCTATAGTGCGGCCAATGAATTTGAAGAACGACAAATGCTCTGGATTAATGTACGACGTTCTGTTGGGGTGATATGTGTTCTCATCACTGGCAACTGGAGTGAATAAAGCATAATCTGGATTAAACATTTGACGAGATAACACCTGGTACCATTCTCTCGTGACTCCACCTGCATCAATTCCAGCCTCGCCTTTAAAGTTGATTTCCAAGTGTGCCTTCTTAAATTCTTCCACCGACTTGAAGAAAAGAGCCCTATATGAGTCAAGGAAAACTTGATCACGGCGAATACTCACCGCCATTTTCGCGCTAGGCTCTTTTCCGTCGTGAAGTTGTCTGTTGAAGTAGTTTCTCTTGTTGTCAAATTCCAAAACCCTCGAGTTTCTCACCAACATGCTGAAAGGACCACTCATAAGGTTGGGGTTCGATCTGACCATCTGGTTGAGAATCTTCTTGTGCTCGTCCGTGAACGAAAAGAATAAACTCTCGATCGGCTCATTTGTAAAGTCGATTTTCTTCACTTCATATTTCATCACATCCTTAATAGGAAGCTCCTTGACCTTGCTGTGCTTACAAACAACCATAAGTGCTTCTATCAATGGAAGCAAAGCTGTCGCAATATGAGGCAACTCAATATTTTCCTCCAATATTCTCAAACAATCACTAAGAGCCTTCCACAATGTGCCTAGCTGGAGATGCTTGTAAAGACCCGTCAACCGATCGAGCTCTTCCTTAGTACCCTTGGATTCCTGGTCTCTCTTTTGACTCTCATACATGTAGTCCAAAGCAGTCAATACTCTGAGTAATTTCGCCTGGTCAGAGCTAGACGCAGTAAACTTGCTCACAACCTTGCTTTCATGTGCATCAGTATGCGGATCTTTAGTCAACTCATTTGTTAACACCTTAAGATCCTTAATAATATGATCTCCAAGCTCACTCGCTCTTTCAGAAAGTTCGGCTGAAAACACATTCTGAGCGTTGTTCAACAACGAAAGATGATGCATGCAGCTAATTGTGCTTCGGAATGTTGAGTTAACACACTCGTTAGACGCCAAAATGTTGATAATAAGACGTAAGTTTCTGTCAGGGATAAAGTTCGAAGAAAACGATCCTGGCATTGGCTTTCTCTTGTCACGCATAATCAACAATGGCCGGGTTGCGTAGTTTAACACGTTGGATAACAAATCAATAAAAAGATATTCGTCGCTCAAAAGTGGGTTTTCCAAAAGCTTAAAGAGTAAATTGATAGGATATCTCTCTTCGCAGTGGGAAGACTTTTTGAGTCTGAACTTCTTCATGTGCTTTTTGGTGAGAAAGTTGTTTTCATGCTCTGTAAGCAAATACAACCGTAAAGATGGCGTTTTCTCCAATAAATACAAAAGAGCCTCAATGACTTGGATACCGATAGAAATAGGCGAGCATCCGATGGGGAAGCTTTGAGAAACGCTCTTATTATCGCTCTTTGTAGCCTTTGAAGTAACTTGAAAAAACATTTTCTCCAAAGCCTTTTGACTCACCAAGCCATCGTACAAAATGGCAATTAGCATGCTAACAACATCTGACCTAGTTTGCTTGTTGTTGCAGACCAGCACAAGGGTCAGGTAAATGTGCTCTCTTTGGTTGATCGGCCTTGGAAGAAACAATAACTTGACCAAGCTGGCAACACCAGCACGATCAATCAAGGGAACAGAAAATGACTTCTTTTTTCTGGCTTTTACCTCCCTGGATTCATTTTCTTCCGGAGGGGGAATATTAATTACCTGTTCTTCGTCCCCAGAGCCTTCCAATTCGTCCTCAATATCAAGGTCATCTTCCATTTCAGAGTCAAACTCATCCTCGTCTTGGAATAAACCAAAACCAGCGTTGCTGAATCTTCTGCTCATGGATTCTTGCTGCAATATCTCATTTCTAATCGGTTCGGGAAGTGCATTAAGGAAATCCGGATCAATCTCTCTAACTTCACCACCTGTATGACTAGCGTTGGCTCTTCTTTCTCTGATGTGCTGAGTGAAAACTTCTTCTCTCATGTCTTCGGGCAAAGCTTCAATAAATGTGGGATCGATGTCAGTACCACTAATGTCCACTTCCCGGTTACCGATCCGAAGCATGACGGGCACCCGCAGCTGCGCCTCAGTGGATCCTTGCGCAGCTTCAAGTTCCCTCAATTGAGCTTCACGCTTTATTAAGGCTTCCTCTCTTCTCTTGTTAAGCAATTCTTGTCTTTTCTTGCGCAACTTTTCTTTCTCCTCAGCCTTCTTCCTGAAAATTTCGTAGCTCTCGGCACTAATCCGTTCTTTGAGCTTTGAGCGAGCAGCTTCTAGGAAAGCCGTCTCACATAACCGGAAATAGAATGCAAATACACCAGACCACCTTTCAACGCTTGATCTAATTAGCATGTGGTCAACTGAACTCTTGTGTTCATTGTTGAGAAGAGCGTGGAAAGCGGCATCAAGTTGAGGGAAAGCCGTTTCATTTCTGGTTGATCCAATTTGAATTGTACCAGCGAGAATACCTGATGGGTTTAGGGATATAATTGGCAGACCCATGGGGCGAAGAGCATTGAAAAACGATGTTATAGACTCGCGAGTAGTTCTGGCTTGGTTATTGAATGATTCAGGGCCTTCATCGTCGTCCAATTCCGACTCGCTATTGGTTTCTGATTCAAATTCAAAGCGAGTATGGTCTTCATCTTCAACGCGGTTTGCTTCGCCGAATCTAGTTCTCTCGTTGGTTGCACTCAGTCCTGGGAGATCGCTGAACGCCTCTTCCCAGCCATCAAGTTCGGCTTCAGTGTATTCCATTTCCTCGTCTTCATCGTAAATTTCGTCATCATCTTCGTCACCCACTTCCCCAGACGCGTCATCTTCAGAGTCAAAGCCATTGAATTCTTCGGCTGCTGAATTTGCAAACTCGGAATCTTCAGCAGATCCAATCTCGAGATCTTCGATGTAACTAATGTTGCTTTCGCTATCATCGGAGTCAAACTCATCGAAGCCTTCTCCGTCGTCATCTTCATCCACAATTTCACCTTCCACGTCCTCGGAGTCCATATCAGAATAACTCATGCCATCGCTATCAACCGAGTCATCCTCAGAGATATCTGAGCCAGACATTGGAACAAGAGATTGGTCTTGGTAGAATTCGTCCTCCTCGTCACTTTCAAGATCAAGATCATACATCCCCAATGTTGAGTTTCGGAATAAGTCGGGCGTCTCATCTCTGTCCTCATCATCATCTATGTCCTCATCATCCTTATCCCCACCCGATGCAGATTCGAAAAGGTCAGCGTTTGCTAACTTGATTTTGGCAAGACTGGTAAGAGTCCTCAACCCAATATTCAGAACCTTGCTGACATCTGGAAAGTTGAGGTCGATGTTGGAAATAACAGATGTTATTTGGTTCGCCAAGTGTGAATCAATGAAAGCGGAAGCCACATAAAACTGATCAGACTTTGTTGCCGCTTTGCTGAGCAATGGGAAGCACAACTCTCTAAACTTTGTCGAAAGCAAACAAGAACACAAATCAAATATGTCGTATATCTTTGAGTAGACCCGAGTGATATTCGATGTTTCTTGAATAGTTTCCTTGAGAATTTTCGAGATTATGTCCACCATTAGCTTTCGCACAATAGCCATATCTGCATCTTCTTTTCTGGGATCCGGCTCGGCATCATTCTCTTGAATAGTTGTCGAAACAAGCGATAAGAGCGTAAGTTTAGCAAGAGACGAGATTGCTTCCCGCCTGTGAAATTCTGAGCCACTCAGGGAGACTAACAGTTGACTTGGGATCAATTGGTGGATGAAGAAATTAAGACTTGCCAAACGAGGTTTGTTCTTTTCCTCGTTATTTGCCTTCTTAGTAAATGTGATGAATTCCAACTTTGCCCCATTATAAGACCCAACCAATTCACAAAGACTTTGAAGAAGGAAACACATGTAGGCAAACTTTTTGTTCTCCATAAGGAAGTCAAACTCCAGTTCGTCCTTTTTCTTTTCATTGCCTTGTGGTTCCTCTTTTTTGGTGGCACTTTCGGGAGACGAGTACCAATCCTCTTTTGCAACACTCATCAACTGGGATAAGAGAGTATACACAAGTCCCAGGGGATTAATCGCATCCTCCGGTTCATTTGGGTCTTTCATTTCAACATCAGCGTTGTCTGTTTCCAGTTTGATTTTATGTTGCATATCACTCTCGCTTAACAAGTATATCTTCTCGCTTGACGGAGATCTCCCATCATAGTTATCCAACCTCACCATTCTCGAAGCAACGTCAAGGAAAAACTCGGGATCTCTTCCGATCAAAGGGCGAGCCTCGTGAATCACTTGGCCCAATTCACGCTTCATGCCAGTGTGCTTTTTCATAATTTTCGAAATTTCTGCAGAGAAAACATTGCGAAGATAAGTTTTATTCTCAAAACAAGATCTGATCACCAAAATAAGAGTATCCTGAAGAACCTTGTGATTTTCTTTATCAGCAGATTCCAAAAGGGTTTTCATACTCTTAATAACACACCCTAGCAATGGAGACTCAATCACTCTCTGTTTATAGTCTTCGTCCTTAGCAAATAAATACATGAATCTTCCAAGAACTATGACAGATTTGACATTTTTCCTGGGCTGTAATTGAAGGATGACATTGGAAATATCCTCTTTGAAAGCTGATGAAGTCTTCAAATGGAGTGAATGTGGTTTAAGTTCCGAAAACACTGTAGGTGGAGTCTCCGTCAAAAAGGGTAGCAATACAGTGAGCCCTGCAGCAAAATAGTCTGTATCAGCAAGCTTGGGGTTTTTGGACACGTCATTCAAAAGCTTCTTCGTAAACTTATCGAAAGTTGCTTGATAATCTTTGTGCAGTTCACTGCCTGCAAGACGGGCATTTTGGCACAAAAGATCCTCAAGCAAATATATCAAGTTCGTAGATTGTTCGTTCTTTGCATCGTCTTCCTGCCAAACGCCTTTCTCGATCAGTTTGTACACGTTATTGACAGCTTCTGAATGTACCCCGTTTGTTTGAAAAGCCAAATTGACAAGGCGATGGATGCCACTTTTGAAGGCTGTGAGTTGGATAAAAGCAACCGAGAAGATTTGATCTTCTTCTTTCTTTCTTCCGCCATATAATATATCAATCGCATCTGTATCACGTGGATTATACTCTAAAGAAGGATCGAAGTCAATTTTTTTGAGCTTTTCTTTGCATCTTGCCCAATTTGGTAAGTTCATTTTGGTGGCCTTTTCAGTAATTGCATCTATGTTTTTGATAGATTTTGCGTGAATGAGAAGTTGGTGGGAAACATCTATGTCAATATCCAAGAGCTTGGCCAAGTCTTTAACTTCTTGTAGTGCTGGTGTCATCCAATCTTCCCGCAACACATAGTACTCTGGCAAGGGATTGATAGACCAAGTGAGACGAGTAATATTCACGAACAGCTCGGAGACCTTGAAAGGAAATGCAGATATGCGGGAATAGTCATTCAGTTGACCAAATTTGGACTCTGTACCTAATACTCGAGAAATAAGTATGAAACATTGAGCAGCAGCTTGTGATTTTATACAGTCCACAAAGAGCAGTTCATTTACACAGTATTCTGTGTTGAAAAAGCATGCTGTGAATGGGAACTTGTTCAATTGGCCAGGGCTTAAGAACTTGGTTATAAAGGATAAAGACAAGTTCAAGAAATTTAACCCAATCGAAGCAGTGGTGTTCTGAATATAGGTAAGATCTTGGGCATTTTTCAAATCGGTTTCAGGCAACGCGCAAAGTTCATTGAAAACAGATATAATGTACTCGACGATCGTTTTGCCGATCTTCGTGGTACAAAAGAAGAACAGCACAAACGAAGTAGAAAGTACCTCCTTTCCTCTGTCTTTATAGACGCTGACAAACGAAATCACATGCACAATGCGAAGATAGTATTCAAGGTAGTTCTCTTTGGAGAGACCTCTTGCCTTCTCTAGGACATCTTGCAAGCCTAAAGCTAATGAGCGGGTAGCCACAACACTGGACATTCTCCAAGCATCGGTAAAAAAGTCTTGCCTTCTATGCATGCAGCTTCTCGATATGCAAGAAAATGTCACGGCTATATTGTTCACAAGCATATCCATCAAGAATCTCAATTGGAGAGTGTTTTTATATTTGGCACTGGAATATTCCTCGTTCTGGTTTTCGGTGGGTGGCTGACGAGGAAGAATCCGAATAGCAGTGGTCTTTATGGTGTAGAATATTGAGGGGCTTGTTTTTTCCATAACATCGTCGGGCAAAGCAGACCGCATGTTGGTTTCTTCGAGTACAACCACTTGCATGAACTTAACAAGTTTTGTTACCAAATCATCATTGTTGTGCAAATAATCAATGAAGCCCTGGTAGGTCTCGTTAGAAGTCAGGCTTGGGTTCAAATAGATTTCAGTCAAGACGAAAAACAAACTGTTCAAGCTGTTCAACTCCTTCAACAAAGCAGTCGCCTCATGGGGATGTTTCCCGAGATCAACGAAGTAAGACTTTTTCTCGTTGTTTTCAATAAAAGCCTTCATTCTTGAAGAATTCAAACGTTCCGAAATCGACTCAAGGATCTGAACCAATCCGTATGACTCTACCTCATCGTCAAGATACTTGAGAACTGCAATTAAGTTGAGCACTCCATTGGATACGGTAAAATCAAACGGCGTGTTGGGCATAGTGAAAAAGGACTCCCAGCTGGAAAAAGGAATTTCTTTAATGACATCCTTTCCCCACTGACCCGTGTCTTGTAGAAGCCCATTCAAAAAGCCAAATACGTTATCCACAAGATTTGAGGAGAACATACCCTCCCAGCTCTCGATCTCGTCTTGATCCACTTCTTTTTCAATCACCTTCTCCGTTGGGTGTTTGTACATGTGACCCAACTTTGAAGAATAAAATCTTATTGGGGCAAGCTGTTTATTAGCATGTTGCGGGAAATTGGTGATCAAAATCTTGATTTCCTTCATGATCAAGGGGCGCAAAGGTGGATTGTGTCTGCCCAATTCGTCCATTGAACAGCCAATGTTGGTAGACATGTCAGATCTCATGGACTCCTTAGCCAATTCAAGGTCGTAAAATGAAAGGAAAAAGGTGTGAAGCACGCCTGACTCGATGACTTTGCTCATGCCTTGTTTGTTCAAAGAAATGGCGCCCAACACCTCCAAAAGGGACAATAATAACTCACCCAAAGGCATGAATAAGTTTGAGTAATTGTTCAAAATCGATGAAATGACGCCTGCTTCATTCAAGATAGAGAAAGCGGTGGGTTCGTTGTGGATAATTTGGGCAACGTCATCCAAAGTGGTGGCGAGAATGGAAGGACCAAAAACCTTGGGGTTCATGATGATCTTGTTAAAGCTGGCAAGGATGGGAGAGTCAAACAAATTGCGCAAGCGATCGCCGGCATCCGACAGGATTAAGTTGGACACAAAGTCAAGCAAGTTCCTCAAGTATTTGACTTGCTTCAAGCTGATGGTATGGTAAACAGGAACATTTTGGGGCGCGCCACCAGCAAAACCGGGGTTTTCTAGGGCAAAGTCCACCTCGTAATTGATGGTATTGATCAATAAGGCAAAGCCGTTGTTATCAGCAAAATCGCCAACAAATTCAGGGGAGCTCGCTAGGAGGCCGGCAATAATGTGTACCGCGGCGGAAGCACACCACCTGTTTTCGCCTCGGATATCCATGAACGACATCAATTCCGTCAACAAACCACCAGCCACAAGCCTGGGTGCAAGTGTTTTAGACTCCACCAAGTCGCCCAAGATGGTTAAAAACACCTTATGGCCATCCTGGTAAGGGTTAGGTTTATCGGAGCGCACTTGCTTGTTGATATGACGGAGAACCTCGTAAAGAAGACCGTGGTTGACATTTCCTCCAAGGTGACGCACAATCTCCAGGCCCCATACACGTTTCATGGAGATGGCCCTGATTGTTTTCAGCGCGGTATAGAAGATATCGCTGGACACGATGTTGGAGTATTCTGGTGATACCAAGTCCATCATAAAGCCCAAGGTATAGGGCTCAATCTCAAACAATTGGCACGAGGTGAAGTCGGAGGAACAGAAGCACGCCACACATGCAATGGCCAAACATTTCATGCGGAGAAGCTTCGCCCTCAATTCCATCGAGTCGTGCAGTTTCGAATTGAACGCCTTGGCGTTTAGCGCAAAAAAGGAAAACAGAAACCATGTGTAGTCGGGGAGACTCTCCGAGGCACGGTCGAAAATCTGCTCAAGCGACAACTTGCGCACCTGCTCGTCGGATAAGTTGAAGGATGCCAAGCCCTCTTCTGGGAGGGCGGCCGAAGCCAGGTGTTTCTTCTTTTCCTTCTTGGACTTCTTTTCCTTTTCGGAGACAATCTTCAGACGATAGTACTCAAAGTGCAACGTTTTCCATTTGGAGGGACACTTCTGCTTATGGTCGAGGGTATCGATCCAGCTGTAGTGGTCATTTTTCGGACGAGCGGAGGAGGGGCCCTTGAGCAGTTTGTCGCTCAGCTCCAGCCTGCTTTGGATGAAACTGGCTGGCACCGCGGGAGGGTAGGCCTTGGCCGTTTCAAGGAAGCGGAGACGCGCCGGTTTGGGGGCAACAAACTTCTTGTGCTGGCTGCCATACACATAGCGTTCGCCAAGGCAGAGCGCCACCTCAAAAGCCGCCAATTTGACGTCGATGGAGGGCGTGTTCACCAACAGAAAAATGCGTTCGGAGCTGGCGTAAATACTCCGGTTCGTGCAATGATCCAAGAGCATCTTGGTGAATTTCAAACAGGCGATCAAAAGCTCCAGGTCGTCGGCACAAACGTCCCGCAATTTGGGGTGGTCACTGGCCAAATCGTACTTGGAGACCTGTTTCTCGAAGATATCGTCAAATAAGTTCAACACCCGCACCCAATGTAAGAGGTTTCCCTGGGGAAGGTTCCAGTTTAAGTTTGCCAAGAGTATCTTGGCCAATTGATCATGGTCGCTTGCACAAATCTCGTCGATCAAGGGCAAAAGGTGTTTTTCCTTTTCGAGTTTGTTCAAGTGGGACCTTTTAGAGATAATCATGGTTTGGGTTCTTTGATGATCTCTGGGTTTTTTTGAGTTATCTTCTTTTTTCCTGTTTCTTCCTGTTTCTTTCTATTTTTTCCTATTTTTTTCCTATTTTCTCCTAGTTTCCTCTGGTATACACAAAACCTTCGTGTGGTGTATATGCAAGAGAAAAAACTGATTGGTGTGGTGAAAAAAAACGAACAAAATCCAATAAGAAAAAGAAAGGTGGTTGCTTAGATGAGAGTCTGGGGTGAGTTTTTCCTTGGTGAGTTTGATCTGTCTGCGCAGAAAACAGAAACCCAGGCAGGAAATAGAGCGGATGGGTCCTGCGTGGGTGGAAAGGGCCAACTGATTTTGAAGAATGGGGTGTGAAAAATAGAGGGGTGAAGGGGGTGTGAAGAATAGAGAGGTGATAAAGGGGTGATAAAGGGGGAGTGTAAAGTAAAGGGAGTGTAAAGTAAAGAACACAAGGAAGTATGGCAGATGTTCAATTACATTTAAACTGGATACAGAAGGACATGTGAGTAGGCAATTTCCAAATGCCGGGGCGGCCAGTCTTGTGCGAATAATGTTCATCACATAATTGCACCAGAGGAATAGGAAAATCATTAAATTCATAAACTTTGAGGAATAGTTTAGTAAAATTTATACAGTTCTTCAAGAGAAGAATACAGGATTTCACGTCATTAATGCTTAGTCCTTGGATTCGATGGCCTTACGCGGGTCTCACAGGGCCAATAACATCTTCAGTAAATCAAGTATGACGGGGGTTACAATGTATAAGAGGTAGGCTTTTTTCAGAGCCCCGTTTGATTAAACGGGTGCATAAACATGTAGTTTGGGTTTATTGTATGTGTTTATTGTGTGTTTATTGTGTGTTTATTGTATGTGCTTATTGTAGGTCTTTAATTTTTTCCTTTAAGAATTCTAGGTATTGTATTCAAGATATTTCATTAATTGCAGCGTGCCAGCGAAAAAGAAAAACAATACTTTAGCAAATAAAACCAATTACACACGAATAATTTGGTGTGACCTTTTTTTGAAACTCAAAAAGGTTAAAAATCCATCCAAAGAGATTTTAATTTCAGAAATGACGTTCTTTCTTTTCTTTTCGTTCTTTTCTTTTGTTCTTTAATATACACCTGGCCATGCGCAGTTCAGAGGTGCGAGAGGAGTCCTCAGTACTTAGTGGGGTGGAATATTTCAGCATCATCGTTTTGCACCGGCTAATAATATAAAACTTTTGGGTTTTGGCGGGGCATGTGACGGAAGAACAGATCACCTAAACGATTCTTGGCCACCTCGACGGAGTCCGGTGGTGATTCATGGCCGTGGGATAATTTGCTAAAACGAGCATTTTAACCTTGTGAAAAACGTGCGATACCCTGGATGCTCTCCACCAATACGCCATGAATTCTTTCACTTTTTCGGAATGTGCAAGGCAGGTATCACTTTGCTTCACTTCGCTTCGAATATTAAAAAGTAATACGAGTGATTTTAACAAGACAAGGCTAATTTGCTGCGAAACGTTCATGCTGCGATGCCATCACAGGTTTTTCAAAGCGCACTATTTCCATCAGGCTAGGTTTTCTGGACATGTGGTTTGGGTTGTGATCAATTTCTCAGAGAGAAGTCAATGAACTGGACAAGCATTTTACAAATAAACAGTCAAACGATCTTATATACTTCGAAGTCTATTTTTTCTTTTTTAAAGTGCATTTGCCACTATCGTTCGTGTTCGATACTGTTACAAGTGCCTTCTCTTTAAACCGGGCCGAATGCGAAATGTGGTGGGCCAAGAATTAAGAAGCCCGGTCCCAAGATCGATGACATAGATGAAACTATTCCACACAAATAACAAATAACCAATAACACAACTTCGATCATTATATTCATTGGTCATCAATTAAACACAATATTTCATAATATTAAGGCGGATATCTATCTTGTGCCACTTTTTTCTCCCCTTGTATGAACGATGGACCTACTCACCACTTGGCCCCGCGAACTCGCACTCGGGCCTACTTCCCCCAAAGAAATCTCGATAACGTAAATCCATCCCCCTACTCACCCACTCATCCACCCCCATCCACATCCCATTTTCTCAAAAAGAAACATGTCTTCGGTCAAAAGCAAAAAAGCCGTTCTTCCGCCCATCAACTTGATCTTCAAATACTTACAGCAGCAGTCACTTGTGACCATCTGGCTCTACGAACAAACACAACTGAGAATACAGGGCAAAGTGCGGGGATTTGACGAGTTTATGAATATCGTCATTGACGAGGCCGTTGAAATTTCCACTGTCAATGGCGCCAAAGAAGACTTGGGCCGTATATTGTTGAAGGGAGATAACATCACGTTGATTTCGTCCTTGGACGTATAAAGTTACTTTCTCTCTCGCTTGCTTTTACTTTTTTTTTCTGGGTACTTTTACTGGACGAGCCATGTATTGCCAAAACCGGCTTTAATAAACACACACATCAATTGTTTCTTTAAAAAAAACATCAATACATTCACATCAATACATTTTCATGATAAACATTTCTATAAAGTATAGATATTGGCGTATAAAGATGTTTGTGCATCCTTGGTAGCCATTCGTCGTAGGAATGGGAGAACATAGCATGTAGTGGTTTCCCCATACAGCATAAGTCATTAAGTGGATGTTCCCATCATCAGCCCACAAGGCCAACCCATTGGTTGAGAGCAGACAATTTCCCAGCATTCATCTATGAAAATCTTCTCCAGAGGATAGTTATAGAGGAACAGAACTTCTGTGAATGACTCTTCTCCTTGCCACATGGCACTTTAAAATTAGTCACAAGCCAAACACTTGTAGCACTGGCAAAAATCCACACTAGAGCCTATTCAAATCTTCAAAATCCTCACAGCAACGTATGGCAAAAAATGCAACTTCTACCACCTGATAGATATTGTGCCAAACTTCCTTCACGAAAAGTCTTTTCCTTCCACAATATCCAAGAAGATCGGGGTTCGCTTCAAGAGTAAATTGGTCAACGTCCCAGTCTCTTTGAAAAAACATGATGTATAGATTGTCTTTTGATATATTCCAGAAAGAACACACGTAGCATCAATAAATCAATAGGTACACGCCTAATGCACCAAATGAAACATCAAACCAACAAAATTTGAGCCAAAAACATTTGTTTCTCGCATGGTTTAAATATCCAGCATTCCGAAAATTTCCCCAACAGTCTCATGGGAATATATAAAGTCAACAAAGATGCCCAAAAAGAGTCGGAATCACGAGAATATTCCCTCAAATATACAGCACCGGCATTATTGAACAATGAAACGCCAATTTTGATCTTTTGATCTTTTAACACCACGAACACAACTCACAAACAGACGCACCATATGACTTCGGATCCACATCCCGATGGGAAAAATTGGCTCAGATTGAGTATTAGTATTAGTGGCGTTGTGTCGATTATTTCATTTTGAGCTGGGCCCAAATTCCTCGGCTTGTTACTCTTAAAGAAGCTCTATTTCATGATATAGCCCCTTCTCCCAAGTGACAAAATTGAAGGAGAAAATTAGCATAAGGCCATAACCCCTTGCTTTATAAGGGGACTGTAAGTGGCCAAAAACATTTTGGAGCTCTCTTTTAACCTCTCTTGGAGCAGCCATTTTTGCTCTTACGCAAGAAAAGCTCCTACTTTTCACACTCCTTTTCTTTCACAACCTTGGCCAGGAACGAAGAGGTCGGAAGTTTAAGGCAGATGGGCTGCAAGTTGAAATTCACCCGTTTCTTCTTCTTGGGAGACGCGTCTTCACTTCCTGAATCACCGCTTGTTCGGTCCAACGACTCTACTGAGCTGCCATTTCGTAGCCGAATTCTTTGGGAACGCGCTTCGTTCAGCATGGCTGTTTTATAAGAAATGATCTGCTGCTGTCGAAGAAGATGGTTGTTATCTTTCTGTGCAGCAGTTTTCCTTCGTATGGCCACATCTTCTGTGGATGAGTGGTCGGAGCTTTCCAGGCCAGCCATGGCTCAATACATAGCACAGAAAAAGGCGAAAAAGGGGTCACAAAAAGATGTCTATGAAAAAGGTATAGGTATAAACCTGGATGAATTGGTATAAACCTGGATGAATTGAGGGCCTCCTTCTTGGGCCTGTATTGATAAGATGCGTTTGGAGTGGGGCCCGACAGGTTCGCGCATTTAGCCCGAGGCCCTATGTTCTGGGGCCACACGATTGACCATGACGGTTGAATTTTGGCCCTGGGAAGCGTAATTCGATCTAGGCGATATGACAAATTCCCACTTCAATTTACGTTATATCTCGTAAAAGACACACGCGAAGAAGAATAATCTTGTTATAATTTTGGATGGAGGACCTATGATGTTGTAGATATTTCTTCGGAGCGTCCGGGCAGGTGCGGGAGATAAATGGCATAAGAAAACACCCATGAGAGGTTTTAGGCGTAGAAAAATTATACGGTTGAAGGCAAATTTGACCTTTTTAGTCTTCATTATTTTTCCGATCCAGAGGATATGAGACTTGCACCAGGCACCAACAGGGAAATATATCCATGGTGCCAGATTACCAAGAGAATGACTAGGTAGCGAAAATTACGGCGATGAAAGAAGTTGTTGAGGAATACAGAAAAGAAAGAATACAGAAAATTTGAATGAATACGAGGGGGTTGGTGTATAATTCTATTCCAGTGAGTCATATAAAGACCCGGACTGGATTTAAATTTCAAACAGTAATAATATTAATGAATCATAGTAGCTAAAGAAAATCATATACCAGCTAGGTTTTTTTCAAGGCAATGTTTGCCTAATAAGCTTTAGTTCGTATTTATGAACCCAGTCTTTGGGCATTTCAAAACAACAGGTGCAGGTGCAGGTGCAGGTGTTTGTAAATCACCAGTTGGTATTTTCCAGTTTATTCAATTATACGTCTTGTTAAATGGTGTAGTGTTATTTCTGGGCTGTTAGAAGGAGAATATTAATATCATAAAAAACACCACATAACAAAATAGTGTCACTTGTTGTTGCTAATTTATGAATTTCTTAACCTTTTTCGCACCCAAGGTGGCCCTAACTTGAGTGCATCTATCTACTATTCCTGGACCGCACCAACCTCGTGAAAGGCAAGAAAATAGGAGAGAACACCCTGACACAAACCCCAAACCTAGAAGCTGCACAATCACCAAGGGATAAAAAAGTCCTTTTTAAGTCCTTTTTAAGTCCTTTTTAATCACTGATTATGATTTGCTTTTGAAAACAAATGAATATTAAGAATATTATGAATACCATGAAAATCATGAGTATCACTGTATACAGGTGCACCTCAACCCTGGCGCCACCACTGGGCAGTCTGGGCCACAGCGCCAGTGAGCATGCTCGCCCGCCCGCCTTCCGCCTTCCGCTTCCGCCCAGGGAAGTCGCCCCAGGGCTGCTTTGTTGCCCTTCGCGACGCGTGAAGTGGGCCAAACGCGCTTCATAAAAAAACCACACTACAACTTTCATCACTTTGTAACGTCAGATTCTCTATAATTTCTGGAGAATCGGAAAAAAAGACGAAGGAGAAAAATGAACCACCAGGCCAACCAAGCAAGACCACGGCCGCCGAATATGGCCGCGCCGCCTCCCCCAAATGGGGCCAGTCGAATGCACCCGTCAAATTTCCATAAACCACCCCTCAAGTCCAGACCAAACCCCGCTGATAACATTCCATACACAGAAGACGAAGCCAACAGAATCCAGAAACAACTTAACCGTGTTCTTGGACCGGAATACGTGAGTTGCAGGCCCGGTGGAGGAGGCCAGAACGTGTCGTACATTGAAGGGTGGAAGGCATTGAACCTTGCCAACGAGATTTTTGGATTTAACGGCTGGAGCTCAGAGCTCATTAGCGTCCAGGTGGACTACTTGGACTCCCACGGGTCGGGCCGCGTTTCGCTTGGTCTTTCGGTGGTTGTGCGAATCACCATCCGTGACGGAACCTTCCATGAAGATTTCGGGTACGGAAATATCGACAACGCCAAGAATAAGGCGGTGGCGTTTGAAAAATGCAAGAAGGAAGCCTTCACCGATGCGTTGAAACGGTGCCTTCGGTGTTTTGGTAACGTCTTGGGAAACTGTCTTTATGATAAAGGCATAGTGGCCAAAATGCAGAAGGTCAAGCTTCCTCCTTTGGAATTGGACTGGGACGATTTCCACAGAGACCCTCTTGTAGTCAAGCGCGAGCGTGAGCTCGAGAGGCAAAAAACCGCTGCTGTGGAGGCTGCAGAAAATTCTTTGGCCCCTCATCAAAGTAAACATGCTGTGTCTTCTGAGCCGCCAAATATTCCACCCAATGTACCAGGCACGGCGCGTGCTATGAACCCGACACCACCACAAAGACAAGGATTACAGCCGCCAAGAAGTATTCAAGCGAATGGTGCTTCAAATGGGGTAAACAGTTATGTCAATAGTGGCATACATGGTCACGTAAATGGCCCAACTGGCACAGCGGTCCAACCAAACGCACAAGCTTCCGCTGCAAATATTCCACCCCCGTGCTTGAACGACCTAGAATATTTCGACGACCTGCTTGTGTTCAGCGACGATTTAGACGGAGACCTGCAACTTGAAGAGCCCCAGGACCACCCGGAACGTGTAACCGAACACGAAACACCACCCATCAATAAAGCAGGTACCCCAGAAAGTACCCCAGAGAGCACCCCAGAAAACGTGGTGGAGTCTTCAGCAAAGGAGCCGGAAAATACACCTCAACATGTCTTTTTCACCAACTCTAGAAAGGCCTTGGACATCCAAAAAGCGTCTTACCAAAACGGCACACCACTTTACAACCATAAGTTCGTTGCAAGTAGCGTCAAACTCACGGTGGATCCTTCCAAGTCGAGCAAGGTCCGAAGACCAGATATTCCTACTGTGCAAACCCCCAGCCAAATGAACGCGTCTTCTCCAATGACTGTTCCTGGGGCAAACTTGGGGAAACGCCCGTTGGGCTTGCCTCCATCTCAACGTCCAGCCTCCAAAAGACTCCATAGACCCATAGACCCGTCCGAGAAGGAGAACATGACTTAGATACGCCATGCTCTTTGAAAGAGATACATACAATACTCCTACGATCAAAACGTGTATGGCAAAAGGAAATCAAGTGTTGGCATTACTTTGCATTGAAAGCACCATTAGTGGGTATTTCTATGTAAATTACCCAGCGACTGCTATGGGTACGGATTTAAGAAAGAAATAAACCATGTATTGGAAAACGGGGAAAAAAAAGGAAAAGAAAAACGGCCCCATTCATTAGAATTCCACCTTTGCTCGGCTGCCTCGGGTGATTTTGGGGCTCACTCAAATCCATGACTTGCCATTGCCAAGCAGCCCTATTGCTTCATGCCATGTCAAAAGCGTACGTAACCAAATTTCGGCACCCGCTCAAAGATCACTCAAAAACATTTACCGGAATCCTTTGACCCTATTACAAAACCCATACACATTGGCACGTTTAACACGTTACACGTTTGTACACGCTCTGGTGACGTATGGCACGGGCATTGGCATGGGCAGTTCCATGGTCTTATCGGATCAGGAGTGCAGATAGACAGCCCGGATGACTTCACAATACTCCTAGTGAAACACCGGGAAACCAATCCACATACACCACATATTTTATTCATCACAAGCTTCTTTTCTCTCAACTATTTACTTATATAACCCCAATATTATCAATTGAAAGCCCCCCTCACCGAAATGACCCGCAATATATCGTCCTTAGAACCGCTACTTTCGGTTCCCGGACCTTATAATGAAGTTCTTGACGAATATAACCCCCAGCTGGCGATAAATTCACTAAAAGAAGCCCGGATTCTCTTGATAGGCGCCGGTGGCCTAGGCTGTGAGATTATAAAGAACTTGGCTCTCACCGGGTTCCGAAAAATCGACGTTATTGACATGGATACCGTCGATGTAACCAACCTAAATCGACAGTTCCTCTTTAGGCCCAAAGATATCGGGAAACCAAAGGCCATGGTGGCAGCTGCGGCCATCAGCAACAAGATGAGTGACCCAGGAGTTCAAATCACGCCGCATTTCTGCAAAATTCAGGACTTGCCCCCCGACTTTTACCGCCAGTTTTCCGTGGTTGTTTGTGGCTTGGATGATATCGAAGCAAGGCGCTGGATCAACGCTCTTTTGGTCGGGTTTGTGGACGACGAACTCAACGGCCTCATCCCCATGGTGGACGGTGGTACCGAGGGATTCAGGGGCCAAACAAGGGTGATTTTGCCCACGTTGACGTCGTGTTACGAGTGCACGTTAGATTTGCTTTCGGCAAAAGTCACCTACCCTGTTTGTACCATCGCTAACACGCCAAGACTCCCGGAACATTGCATTGAATGGGCCAGCCAGCTTGAATGGCCTCGGCGGTTCCCCGGGCGGAAGTTTGACGCAGATATTCCTCAAGATGTTGATGACATGTACTCGATCTCGCTTGAAAGGGCGGCCGAGTTTGGTATTGACAACGTCACCCGCAGCCTCACGTTGGGCGTGGTCAAAAACATCATTCCCGCCATTGCCTCTACCAATGCCATTATTGCGGCTTCATGTTCAAATGAGGTGTTTAAACTCGTGACCAGTTGCAACCCTATTTTGGATAATTACATGATGTATTCGGGCGACGACTCCATCTTTACCTATACATATGCCCATTCTAAGAAGCCAAATTGCCCCGTGTGTGGAACCGAAGTCAAGCGCGTAAAAGCCATGAAATGGTGGACGGTCAATCACCTCATTGATATGCTTTTAACGGGCCAAGAGTTCTTGTTGAAGGACCCCTCCATTGCCACGGCAGCTAGGACTATATACATGTCGCTGCCGGCTCATTTGAAAGAGCAAACTGTGGTCAATTTGGGAAAGAAATTGTCGTCGTTGGTGACCGTTGGAGAGGAGATTGTGGTGAGTGATCTGAGACTACCAATCTCCATGCGCATAGTGATTGAATCTTTTCTGGGAGAAGAAGAGGAGCCCAAGGATGTGAGCTCGTTACTTGGGTCAAGAGAATGAAGGAAGAGAAGAAGGCGAAAGGGGATTTCTGGTGGTATTGGCACTGTCTGGTTTTCATTGTATCGGGTATTGATATTCACTGAAAAAACAAAAGTGCAAGATAAAATGTTCCAATTGCTTCAACTACCTTTGCCACCAAATGACCTTCGGATTTGACCATTAGTGATGGGCCAGCTTTTTAACGCCAAGAAGATGCAACACCTTGCACCAACTGTTTACACATAATGAGCTATAGTTCATACGTGAAAACAGAAAGTTCAAGAAGACTTTACACAAAGAACTTCTTATTTCAATGGTGATTATTGAAGAAAAAAATGCCCTGGTTATGCTTAAATGGATAGAATGCACAATGTCTAACGAGCGATGTGATGGCGTCCATATTTTCAGATTTGAACACTCGAATATTCTTATTGATGTCCCATTTGTACTTGGGAGTTTCCTTCAAAGTCGAATTCATACTCAGCTTCTTTCGGTCTGAGGTTTCTTTTCAGATTCAATATTGGCGAAGGAAGAGGGTCCTTTGATTTTTACAAGCAATTCAATCTCTTGTGGTTTTTTCGCCCCACACTCAAACATCACGCTTCATTTGCAAGAAAACAGTCATAACTGTACCTAATGAGGATTTCCAATCAGAAAGGTATGTCGAAATTCCTCTTGACATGACATTGTTGGAAATGTCCGACAAGTGCAATATAGCAGACTAGGGACTGGTGCTATTGGAAAATATCTGCTTCAAACAGTGAAAGAAGGCTCACCACATGAACACGAGAAGTTCTGATTATCACATGAAGCCAGAAAGTGTTTTCGAATCACGCTGATGCCACGGAAAATCGTGACAATGCATTTTTCAAAAGCACCAACATTGTCTCCGATGCAAAGACTCGATATTGCCATGCGGATTCCAACAACAAAGCATGGAAACAATGGATGCCTCAATTTCTGCTGCCACCATTTTCATATCGGGAGTCGAGTTTCCGAAGCGTTACATCGAAGGACAAATTCCAAAAGAGAATGCCAGGATCTTGACATCACCCATGGTTCTATGAAATAGAACATTTAGAGATAGAAAAGAATCGTCTCCAAAGGCTGCTATCATATATACCCATAAGGGCACCCAGTCAAGAAAAGAATTCAACGCTTCAGAAGATCAATAGGAAGTGGTTCTTATTCACATAATCCTCAATCGCCCAAAAGTGTAAGTCTACCGTCACCAAACATTCACAGCAGAGACTAACGAAATGTCTAATTAAAATCCTATACCGAAAACCAGAAATTGGGGTATATACTGATGAGTCTGGAGATGCAATAAAGGGTAGTCATAAAGACGAACATTTCGTCAAAATTTCTTCATTTCGTTCAATACCAACTCATTGAACTTCTCAACATTGTCGAGGTACACATGATGACCAGCATTATCAATCACAAAATTGGTGCTCTTGGATGGGTCGTTGGCAGCACTATTGATCATGTCAGAACAAATCTCGCCTCCCTTCTTGTCCATCCAATCCTCCTTGCCATAGCACCAAAGAAGCTTACATTTAAGATTACTGATGCCTCTTTCTACAAGTGGATGTCTGGCATCGGCACCTGGAGCCAAAAGAAAGTTAAGCATGTACTCACCAGACCCGGGACTCTGGAAGATCCCGTAGGCGTATTTATGAAGCAACAGGGATTCATTCAGACAGAGTTTGGCAAATCTTCTGAATGACCACATGCTCACGAGCTTAGAGCCCAAAGGCCCTGCCTTGCGCACTAAAGTGAAGGGCGAAATGTTTTGCTCCCACAATTTGGCAAAGTACAGCGGTACAAATACTTTTTTCCGATGCTTGATTACTGCTCCCGGAGATATCATTAGGAGCTTCGAGCAAAAGTCGGGCTTCTTTTTGATGCCGTACGTGGCCATTAAGTACGCACCCATAGAGTGAGCCAATACTAGCGTCTTGTGAGAATTTGCTGATAAACCCCGAAGCTTAAGCCATTCTTCAAACGAATCATGGAAAAAGCCTTCCACTTCTTCCAATGACTGGGCCGTGAATTTGGGCCGGGACGAACACCCATAACCTAGCAAATCGATGGCGTGTACTACCCAATTGTCTTGAGAAGAAATATCGTCAAAATTCTTGAGGTAAAACCCAAGACCCGCTCCGTACCCGTGCACCATGATAAGGTGATTCATGTTGCGATATTCTTTACTATCAACAGAAACTTTCTTCCCGGCAAAACGTCTCGGGTAGATGACAAACTCGTTAATTGTATTTCCCGACAGAAGTGTTGTCTGCACGACCTCGCCCCGCCTTCCGGACTCGTCGGGCTGGGGGTAGAACGGGAGAGTCAGCAACAAATCGTGCTGGAACTTGAGTGGTGTTTTGCGGAATGCATAATCTGCAAGCAGCTCTTTAAGCGAGAGAGGAAACTGCGAAGAAAAGAGCTTCTTGAGAGGAACCGAGGTAGGATGGCTGGGCCGTTTATATTGTAGCCTTGTTATCGTGTTCACAGCGGAAGCGCCACCAGAGTTGACATCCGAAGTGTTCGAGTTTCTGACAACAGATTTGAGGGCAGCAAAGTTGGGATTTTCAATGTCTTTCCGTGATCCTTGGAAAGTGGAATTCCACCTACAGTACACGTTGGAGCGAGCATCCAAGGAAGGCCCCAGACTAAAACGAAGACGAAAACGAACCGCAGAGCTCATGGTTTCAAGCAAAGCATCCGAGCGAAGAATCCTATTTGGCTTTAAACACGTACACACGGAAGCCGGTTGATTTGGTGTGTATGGGTTCTTGTGAGCCAACAACTACGTTAGCAATGTTGGGCCGAGCTGGGCCGGGCTGCGCATGCACAACTTCCAACCATCCTGCATATTATGCACAACGTGTACGAAGTATTAGAATCTGTGAAGATGTCTTTTGATTATTCTTGATTATCTCTATTTCTGGTACAGAATACCCTGGAAGAAAAAGGGGTTCTTTTTCTGTCCGATGCGACTCCCGTCGCTCATATATTCTGCGTTTTCTTCTACGTGTCGATTTCCCCGACCGGATGATACGCAGCGCGTACTACATATATTCTGACACGAAGCTGCGAGGCTAAGATCTTATGACCCCAAAAAACGGGAGATTTGAAAAGATAGAAGAGTGAATGTTACGATGAGCAATGTTGCTAGAACCCTGAAGCCTCCATAATGATTCGAATGTTGCTGAATAATACGGGTATTCAAAGTTGATATTGCTTGAGGGCATGTATGCAGGAACGGGGTCTGACCCCCAAGAACAGCCCCAAGACCAGACCCCGAAGACCAGTGACGTTTGTTCCCTACTATTTTTTTACTATTGGCTATATTAATAACATTAGTGGCAGTACCAAGAATCATTTCATGATGTGATATGGTAAACTTCAGCTATACAAGAGGCTCTCCCAAGACATCAATATTGTATTAGGGAAGAAAGATGACCATTTCGAAATGCCCCTTGGCTAATACAGTATTTGGCCGTTTTCAATATAGCAGATTGAATTTATGGAAGTGGGGTCTGAAGAATCTGGCGGGAAACTCAGTGTGAGGTGGCAAAGGCTGAAATCAAAAAGGAGCTAACACTTTTCGAACGCACAAACTTAGGATAAACAGAAGCAATGAACAGAAAATGTGCACTTTTATCATTCGAATATGGCTATGAGGTACTGAAGTCCGAGGTGTCAAATATTGATAGATGGCCGGAAATCTTACTAACCTCCCGCTCAAGCACAAAAATGACACTGATGGAGAAGCAAACTATTTTATTTATTAGATGGTCATATTCTCATGTACGGCAACGGTTCCTAGTTGTGTCTAATGGTACGCAGACTTTGGTTATTTTCAGTTCATACGATGTCAAGAACACACTTATTTGAGGTAACCCGCCTTGCGACATCCACTCTACCACATGTTTGGCCGCATACTTGCTATAATACCATTGATGATGCTTCCAGTGTTTTCATTAAGATAAGCATTGTGTTTTCCAAAGGGCAATCTAGGTCAAGAAAGATGTAGTAAATTAACAGATATCAGACTACGCACTACGGATGCATTCAGTATATTCAGGTCGGGGTGAGAATACTTTTTAGTTATGGCACTGCAGTATCTTTTAGAGCCTAACACGTCCTTATACCGTAAAGTTCTAGATATACCGTAAAGTTCTAGAAGAGTGGTGATTTTGCTTTTCAAGATAGTACCATCACAGGGTGAACATTCACAGTCAGATGGTATGTTTATTTCTCCATTGGTTTCTTCCCCGTTGGTTTCTTCCCCGTTGGTTTCTTCCCCTTTGGTTTCTTCCCCATTGGTTTCAAATTATATTTGCTGGCCCTGCTGATGCCAGTACGAGGGAATTGGCCGCAACTGAATACTGACCAAGGTAAAATTCCATCAACAATTTTAATTTGGCTTATTAGCATTGCACGTGATTCGAGTCAAGCCAAGTTTTAAGAAAAAGATAATGAATAGAGTTTTCCATTGTAAGACGTTGAAGATTTCCCGAATGCACACCTCATTTGATTCTGATCTCTTATAAAAGCTAGTCGCTTGAAATGTTGGAGTTGCTAACGTCTCGTCAAATCACGGTAATGCTTGATCAGGAGCCAAGTTAGCCTTTGCCTTCTTCCCTGCCACTTTTTGGTCTTTTGTTTAACCTTTTTATGGTGCTTTTTTCGGCGAGTATGATTCGAAACACTGAAGGCAGCCATTCGTGGTAAGTCCTCTTTTGCTTCTCTTTCTACTGTTTTCGTGTTATTTAAACACTAACCCGAGATAATACTCCGGTGTCAGGGCCCATAAGTTGTTGTCCAAACCTTTTAAATTACTCCATGCATTGCATTTTGCCTTAGGCACTAACTCGGCAATACATTTTGCTTTCTTTAGGGTAAATATCTTGAATAAGTATAGATAAATATCTTGAATAAGTATAGATAAATATCCCATGGAATATTCTTGACATTGACATAGATTGTCGTCTGGTTGATTAACCTTTTCAGGAAAAACCTTTGCTTTTCTCTGCTTATTTTGGAATCATCAGCCAAGATACCATTTGAACAGTGATTAACGATCTCTATCTTCATCAATGGAGGTTTTCTGCCGATTTCGTGAATAGCCGAATTAGTGAGCAAAGTTCCCATTAAAGAATCTGTTTTCAAGTCAACATCAACCCGACTTAATAAGGTTCAGCCAATTTTAAAAAAGGTCCAAATAATTATTGCATCTTAATCCGATTTGAGTGATTTGCAGGATAATTTATGCGGTATCTGGGTGTTTTTAGAGAATTGGATAGCATCATGAATGGCAATCCCAGTCGACACCGATGTTACACGATTATAACATGCCTGAATAAACCTTATTAGCTAAGACTGGCACTTTGGGTTCTTGGGATTGAACTTTGGGTTCTTGGGATTGAACTTTGGGTTCTTGGGATTGAACTTTGGGTTCTTGGGATTGAACTTTGGGTTCTTGGGATTGAAACACTGGACTTTCTTGGAGTCAATCATTGAATGGAAACTCGTCTGTTTTGTGCAACTACCGCATGATCAAATTTTGTGGCCCTCACCAAAGATTAAACAGTGTGTTGCAACTTGACTCTGTTGCACCAGCACTTAATCATACCGCATATTCATTAAAACGGATGATTTTTTATCGTCCACGAGTCAAACAAGTGCTTATGAAAACGCAGATAGTGCCCTTCATTGAAAAACAAACCCCATATATTTTCTCGGTGTTTAGTAAGCAAATAGGCTAGACCTTCGCCATGAACACCATCACCTAAAACTTACATCTGCTGGCACATGCAGGTAGACCACCTTTCCGAACTTCTAAAGGATTCAGCAAATTGAATAAAATAAAAAAAGGAAAGAAAAAAAGAAAAGGAAAAAGGAAAGAGAGACAATGTCCGGGATCGGGATATCAAAAAAAAGCTACACCACACAAGAAAGAACAAACTACGGCCCAGCAAAATCTTGGGCTTCACAAGAACAATAAAACTTGCCCGAGGTCGATCCCGGAATTCCAAACAAGCACCTTTAATGCGTACTCGTTTAAGTACTTCAAATAACCCTTCAAATGACCAATGAGGACGTCTCATTCAAACAAAACGAACAAAGAGAAGGAGAAACAACAACCAAAAGGGTAACTACTGAACCAGTGGCCATGCAGGATTTGGTTGGTGGTGGCAAGATCCACAGAAAGGCATTTCAAGGCGTTAGGCGTTTGGCGTTGGCGTTTGGCGTTGGCGTTGGCGTTTGGCGTTTTCAAGGCTAAACACGGCACCTGAGCCCTGAAAAAAGAACCAACGTGTGAAATAAAATCATCCAAGATTCATCACCACAACCATTCGGATTCTTTACCCGAAAAATGTGCCCCCACGTTGTCCGTGCATATCACAGGCATGCATCGCGGTACAAGTGCGGCAAGAGAAGCCAAAAAAAGAAAACACAAGAAAAAACACCACTGGCAAAAACACGAAAATCACCAACTTGTGGTGTGGACCATGAAGAAAATTAGCCAAATTTCGAGAAAATAACCAGGCGAGGCGCTTTCTTCACACTCTTTTCTTCCACTCTTTCTTCACACTCTCTCTAAACACTCTTCCAAAAACACTGATAGAATCACCCATGAAAAACTGGACATCCTTGTATGGAAAGTTAAAATCTCAGGGATTTACCCACCACGCAGTTCCTGCACGCTCTCCATGCGCGCTGCACAGACTGCACATATCGGCTATCTGAAAAATCACACCAGTGAAGGCAAAAAGCTTCCTTGGTTCTAGACCTCATCGTACGGTGGTTTTTTCTCTTTGGCTTTCATCTATCTAAATTTTTTTACTATAACACGGTACCATGACCCAAAAATTTCACAAGCAATACTATTGATGGATTAATATTTCCCCCATTGACGACGGTTGCATCGCCGAAAACCTCAACGAAAATTTGCGGGATTTAAGCGGAACTGATTATCGCACCCAACGCTCTTGACCTTGATGCTTTTGATTATACATAGGCTTGGATGCAATCTTCGAGCATCTCCTGCATGTACGTCATTTGCAACTTCCCCATTGGCTGGAGCCCCCTCCCGCCCTACATAAGTGTGCATGACAGTCCCCGCTATCTGCAGGAGGGGGATGCCATTGGCTGTACGTACCGAGCTTCGGGCAGTTTTTGGCACATGAAAAGATTTCACATTCTCCCGGTGGTGCTCCAGTATTTAACCACGCTCATGAGCAAATATATTTCCCAATTCTCTTTTTTTCTTCTTCAGCCTGTTCTTTACATTCCATAGGGGGGATTTTGTTGTTTTTATTTATAGAACAAGTTGCAGGATATTGAGAAAATATGAGAAGCTTCTCAGTACTTTTCTTCTCGTTGCTTGCATGCTTCGTTGCTGCCGAAACCCATACGTGGTACTACAAAGCCGGATGGGTCAATGCTAACCCAGATGGCAATTTTGAACGTCCAGTGATTGGTTTCAATAACTCGTGGCCATTGCCTATTTTGAGAGTCAAGAAAGGTGACCGAGTCAACTTTTACTTGACCAATGGTTTTACTGACAGAAACACCACGTTGCATTTCCATGGTATGTTCCAGAACGGAACTTCGCAAATGGACGGTCCAGAGATGGTGACGCAATGTCCAATTGCTCCTGGAGACACGATGTTGTATAACTTTACTGTTGCTGACCAGGTTGGTACTTTCTGGTACCACTCGCATACTGCTGGACAATACGGAGACGGTATGAGAGGTGTTTTCATCATTGAGGAGCCCGACAAGACGGACTACCCCTTCGACTTTGACGAGGAGGCGGTTCTCCCAATTGGTGATTGGTACCACCAGAATGCCGATGCTTTGATTCCAAAGTTTTTGAACTTGTACAACCCCACCGGAGCAGAGCCCATCCCACAGAATCTTTTGTTTAACGACACCAGAAACAACTCGTGGGTTGTGCAGCCCGACACCACCTACTTGTTGAGAATTGTTAATGTGGGTGGTTTTGTGTCGCAGTACTTGTACATGGAGGACCACGAATTCACCGTTGTTGCCGTTGATGGTATTTACGTTCAACCAAATACCACCAGCATGATCTACATCACCACTGCTCAACGTTATGATGTGTTGGTCACCACCAAGAGCAACCCTAACCGGAACTACGCGTTCATGAGTAAGTTTGACGAAGACATGTTGGATGTGACTCCTCCTGACTTAGTCTTGAACTCCACCAATTACATCATCTACGACCAGTCGTTGCCCAAGCCTGCCCAGTACAAGGTGGACTCGATCGAAGAGTTCTTGGACGATTTCTACTTGGTGCCAGTCAGTAAAGAGGAGCTTTTGGATGATGCCGACCACGTGGTGACGCTTGATGTGATGATGAACAATTTGGCCAATGGTGTGAACTATGCCTTCTTCAACAACGTGTCGTACACCCCACAAAAGGTGCCTATTCTTGGTACTGCTTTGTCTGCCGGCGAATTTGCTACCAACTCCTTCATCTACGGTAACACCAACTCAATTATCTTGGCCAAGAACGAAGTGGTTGACATTGTTCTCAACAACATGGACGTTGGTAAACATCCTTTCCATTTGCACGGCCACACCTTCCAAGTCATTGAGAGAGGCCCAGCTGTTGACGATTCTGAACCTCCATTGGTTTTTGACCCCAAGAACCACACCGCTTACCCTGAGTACCCTATGGTGAGAGACACTGTGTACGTGAACCCACAATCGTACATTGTGTTGAGATTCAAGGCAGACAACCCCGGTGTGTGGTTTTTCCACTGTCACATTGAGTGGCATTTGGACCAAGGTTTGGCTGTGGCGTTCATTGAGGCTCCTGCCGAGCTCCAACAGAAGGAACAGTTGACGGACAACTGGAAGTCGGTGTGTAAGAATAGCAATGTTCCATTTACAGGAAATGCCGCCGGAAACAGCGTCAACTTCTTTGACTTGGCTGGTGCTAACGTGCAGCAAAAGGACTTGCCTGCTGGTTTCACTGCCAGAGGTATTGTTGCCTTGGTATTCTCGTGTCTTGCTGGTTTCCTCGGTATTGTTGCCATTGCTTTCTACGGTATGACTGAAAGCAAAATCGACATTGACGAACAGGTGATGAGAGACTTGGACATTGAGCTTGAAGCCGAAGAAGAGGCTGAGCTTGAGATTGAGGCTGAAACCGTGGCTGACTCCTCGGAAAACTCTCGTAAGAACACCAGATCCTAGATGTTTTATGTTGACCGTGATTAGTGGTGAGAAGATAGTTCAGGCATGAAGGTTTTGCAAAAGGGCCAATTATTATTAAGTGTGTGTGTTTGTGAACGTGTCCTTTGCAAAAGCTTTGTGTGTTATGAGAAGCTGAATGTTTTTTTGTTGTTGATCATGGTTGTGAGAGTTTTCTCCTATTTTTTGTTAAGAACGGCTCGACCACTACTTTTTTTTATAGTTTATATCCCCCACCCTTTTTTATAGTTTAAGTTTTTTCAACCCTTGATTGAAGTTGTAGGTTGCGTAAAGGTTTGCTTTCAAAAACTCAGGTAGATTTGGTTCAGGGGATTTGCTGCCCATCAACTCTTTAACATCCACCATTTGTGCGGGCTGTTGTGACCAGTGTAGATCAAAATTAGTAAAATGCGAAATTTAGCGAAATATATTTTGAGCTATATTATGATATTTTTACTAATTACTAGATATCGATATTGACTCGGTGAACAAGTTAGTAAAAATATATATCCTAATATAGCGATTCGATATATGTAAAAAACTAGGCCATGACCAGGTGCTTCAGCCCTCGCTATAAGCAACGACTAGCGTCTTCAAATGGAATCGGCGGAGCCCGAGCTTAGGCCTGGGCACGATTTGAAGTAACTGAGGTATAGAGACTAAAAAAGGAGCACATTCGAGGCGAAGCTGACCGGAGAGTACCGACCCAAACACTGAGTATCATCAGGATAGTGGGGGTCTCTCAGCAGGGAGAGAGACACCAGTGATCAGTAGGTTCATTGTATACTAAGCTGAATGGTAGCTGAATAGTAGCCGAATGGCTAACGAGCTCCCAAATCAGCATAGACTCGTGCAAGAAATTTGGGTAATCCTCCTTGGACTTTTGCGATGTACAATGAGACATCGTTGATGGTATATGCCAAGCTCGAGGTATACGCCAAGCTCGAGGTATACGCCAAACTCGAGGTATACGCCAAACTCGAGGATAAAAGAGGGGGTTTACGTAGTTTTCAGTTAGTTCACCAAAAATCAAGACTCGATCCGAGTACGATCAGAATTTTGGCCATTCTTAAGGCGAGAGGCTTACTCAGAGACAAAATGAGCATCCTCGATGATTCTTTAAACGGCATTCAAGCAAACAGAGAGAAAGTTCAAGATAGCGTAACGGCTGCTGATACCAGTGAGGTCCAAGTTTCTGGAGAAGGGAGCGAAATTGAGTGCGTTCTATCTCAAGCGAGGATGAAGATGCTTTTTCATGATAGTTGCTTGAGGTATTTGTTTTGTTTTCTTACATTTTAATTGCTCTTTTGTGTTTTTGTTGAAAGAGACTCAGAATAGAACTTTACTAGAGAGGCTGTGCTGCTTAAGCGTGGTATGTCCAGCTGAATCGGACTTCTCTTGACAAAGTGCCCGCTCATCAAGGAAATTGGATGTTTTAGATACCTGACTAAAGCCGGAAGCAATGGCTCTGTAGATGATGCTGTTCGGGTCCGGGACGATGTCTAAAAAACACTTGTACGGGGAGGCATTCTCGAGAGGAGGACCGGCTCCACCCCTGGCTTTCAAAAAAAAAAAAAAAGAATATCGAGAATATATGTTTTATATATTTTTTTAGTTAAATATCATTGTTACTAGATATGGATATCAGCAAAAAGTTCGAAAATATATTTTGTAGTAAAAAACGTAGTCGATATATTCATTCCAATCAACACTGGTTGTGACGACGGGTGAAATCACCTCCGATCGAGATTCGAAGAAGCCACTCAGTATAGGAGATTCCTCAGCGAAGTTTTCCCTAGAAAGCACCTGCAACTTGAACTTCTCTGGGTGTTTTTGTTGCTCTTTCGGAGGAATACTCTTTAACACTAAAACTTTCTCAAAATGGCGAAGGGACGTCCTCTCTGATGCTGAAATAGCTTTCAATACTGTTGTCAATTGGTAGAGTTGGCGCTAGCAAAAGCTTGAGTAGCAGCCCAAGCTTGCAGAATTGCGAATTCAAATGACGGTTATAAGCTTTAGGAATCGTATCTTAAGGGGGCTTTTCGGAATCGAAGTTGCCATCAGAAAAGAGGGGAAGAGACTTGAAAAACTTCTTGAGTACAGACACGTCAAGTAAGATTTGCTCGATTCGATGATACTGGTGTTTGCTAAGTCTTGTCACATATTCACCTACAACTGACTCGATTAGTATATCGGCGTAGGTTCGAACGTACCCGAACGTATAATGAGTGGACAGATGATACGGTGGTTTTCTGTTAGCGAAGCGACAAAGCCATCCATATACCGCCAAGTGTCCGACACTACATCAGCGGAACCCCCAACTATGATTCTCGAATTGTATCCATGGGAAATCAAGGTCGGCACTGACTTTATAAACAAAAGCACGTCTGGCCTTCCCAATCAACTCGTAATATAGCGGAGCTTCCAGTTCAAACAGTACCTTTTCCTTGAAAGGCTCATTGACCAACTTGTGAAGTTTGTCCAGAATCTAGCGTGGATCTAAGTTCCACTGCTGTTGCTTCCACCACCACCGCTGCGGCCACTTCGAAAAAACATAAGCACTTCAGTTCAATTGCCACCTCCAAGACGGCTTGCGTGTGTTTAAAGTGGTACCGCTTATGTTATAACGATTATGTTATAACGATTATCTTACAGCGTGAATATTACCTTTTGTCATGGCAAATTCAGATTGTGTTGTTGCTATCAAGAGATGTTTATTATTTGGTTTTTCCTTGCTTCACCAGTGTCCCATCGTGTCATATGAGTGCAGTGAACTCCTTTTGTCTTACCTCACCCGTAAGACACATTCTCTACACCGATCATCATTCGCTTTAGTACGCGCCCAGCCAAAAACTCCCTACTGGACTCATCGCTCGTTGGATGGACACGCTTGCGGAATACGCCTTTGATACCCGCTATATCCAGGGTGCAAAGAATGTTGTGGCGGATTGCTTGAGCCTAAAAGACGTTGAGGCCCCGTCTACAGCGGCCACCACCACTTCGACCGTCACGTTTCCGGGGCAATTTCGGTTGTGGTAAACGAATATCGACATGATCGTCATTTTGCTCAGATTCATCGAATTCTTCGGCATGAGGAGGACGTGGTACCTTCAGAACTCCAACACCAACTTGATCGGTTCACGGTAATTGACAGTCTCCTTTATTATGCAATTACAGGGGCTGGAATTTTACGTCTTTGCGTACCTGAAGGGTTGACACATCGTAAGCTTCTTCATAACGTTCACGACCCCAAAAGCCGCGGGCCACCGTGGAGTCCAAAAGACCTATGAGCACCTTGTCAGCAAGTACCACTGGTTTCGATTGTTCCGCGCCGTCCGTAAGTACGTTGCCCATTGTCAGGTTTTTCAGCAAACAAAACTTCATCTAGACTCCCCGTGGCTTTACTTCGCCCACTTCTGGTTCCTACACAACGCTGGCAGGACATTACGATGGATTTTGTGTCCGCGTTTGGGAACACAAAGACACGTGAAAACAATATTCTTATCGTTGGCGATCGCCTATCGAAAATGGCTCATTTGATCCCAACTAACCTTAGTTACAGTCAGACGGTTGGGATCAGTTGTTCCTGAAACGCGTGTTCACGTTACGTGGGTTTCCACTCACCGTGGTCAGTGATCAGGATAAACTTTTTCGTGATATGGGGTGCTTATATGAAATTATGGGGTATTGAACCCCGGTTTGCCGTTAGGAAACATCCACAAACCGATGGTCAGTCAGGAAAACCCATTCGCACCATTTCAGATATTATGCCATCAGTTCTTAACCGCCCTGGACAGCTGTTTGAATGGGATGTTCTTCTTCCCGTAGTCCAATTTGCTTATAACAATTCGGTCCATTCTGCTATTCAGACTACCCCATTTTTCACCACCCACGGGTTCCACCCTCGGTTTTCCGCCCTGTTCCCTGAACCTAATTTGGCGGAGACAAACGCTAAGGGCGTTGCGGCTCAAGTCTTCGCCTTGGATCAACAGACCATACTTCACCAGGTCCGCGATCGAATGGCCGAAACTCAGGTTGTCATGTCTCGCGATGCCAATCGTCATCGCAGTTCTCTTACTTACACCCTTGGGGATGACGTGCTCGTTCATCGACATCTGCTTATTGCGACACTGGTATCTAACACTGGCATCTGATGGTAAGCTTTCCAAACTTTGGCTTTGTCCCGTTAAAATTACCAAGGTCATTAACGACAAGGCATATGAAGTCTCTCTTCCGCCAGCCCTTCAGTCCCAAACAAAGCCGCCTGTTCAATGTCAATTCCCTCAAAGCGTTCGTTCCTCTTTCGGCGGACTTTGAGTCGTTACCACCGTTGCTACTTTCAGACATGATCGAACAATCATACAAGCTTACTACTACCCCTGAGGTTTCTGACTCCACTCTCGTGGCGCATTGGCGCAACTCGAATTCGCCTGTTGTACTTTCAATACTGGATTATGAACAATTTCCTTTTGCACGACGCGTGGCCGTGGAAACTGAGTATAAAAGTCGTGTTGCTACTGCTGCTGCTTTTCATTCGAATCACTAAGATGTAAATCTTCGGAGTTAAGACGGAAGACTGTGTTGAGGAAGATTCTAGTACGTGTAAACGGAGTTTAAAGATAGTTCGGTTGATTATCGTGAGATTCTCAACGTACGTCTATCTGGGTGTATTAAAAGCTTGATAAAGGATTGAAAGATTTACTAATTTTTTTACTTGAGTCGGTGGTATCATCTGCCGCTAAGTGCCCATGACTCTTCTTTTACGCGGAGAGTTCAGTTTTCAAAATAGCAGTTTATTACACTTAGGGACAACTCATTTTTGGGCGAGTTGTCATGCACTTTTATTACAAGTGGTTTCAATTTGGCCACAAAGGTTTGATTTTCGAAAAGTTGATTTCGATTTTGGGCCAAAACAATCCATTTCTTCCAGGTGATGGTTTTCAGAACACCAACTCTTATAACGCTGTACCAACAAGCTTGGAGCCACATTGGAAGTCCCTAAATACGCACTTTTTAAGACGAATCTTCTATCTTCTTCTATAGCTTACTGCAAGCTGTTCAATTGTGATGGTCGAAAAAACAACATAGGTGCAAAACTTAACAACTTTACCTGGGTTCTTAATTCCGGGTCCTTAATTCCGGGTCCTTAATTCCGGGTCCTTAATTCCGGGTCCTTAATTTCGGGTTCTTAAATCCGGCCCCACCGCACCTCATCTCTAGTGTCCTGCACACACGTCTTCTCATCAAAACGCACCAAAAACTCATCGGATCTCTTCACATAGACGAATATTGAAGCAGTAGATCAAGGCAAAAGGACCAACAACAAGAAAAACGATAGTGATATTTTTAACGTTCACCCCCGGAAACAACCCCTAAGTCTCTAATCCTTTAAAACCCAACTAAAAGCCACCCGAAAACCACCTGAAAACCCCCACAATGGTCAGACAACTCAAACATCACGAGCAGAAATTGCTTAAAAAGGTCGACTTCCTTAACTGGAAACAGGACCAAGGCCACAGAGACACTCAGGTGATGTCCACCTACCACATTCAAAACAGAGAAGACTACCACAAATACAACAAGATTTGCGGAGATATTCGCAAACTCGCCCACAAACTTTCATTGCTACAACCCACCGACCCCTACCGGATTAAACATGAACAGCTTCTCTTGGAAAAACTATACAACATGGGCATTTTGGCGACGAAATCCAAGATTTCCGATTTGGAGAATAAGGTTTCCGTCAGTGCCTTCTGTAGAAGAAGAATCGGCGTGGTGATGTGCAGAATGAGAATGGCGCAAAACATCAAGGACGCAAATACTTTTGTCGAACAAGGCCATGTCAGGGTTGGGCCCAATGTCATCACTGATTCGGCATATTTGGTCACGAGAAACTTGGAAGACTACTTGACGTGGGTGGATTCGTCTAAGATCAAGAGAAACGTGCTTAAGTACAAGAACAAGATCGACGACTACGACCTTGCTTAGGTGGTGCTTACAAAACTTTCATATGTGTATATTATAATCTCTCTTCTTGCGAACAATCTATCAAATTTGTCTTCTCAGAAGCCTGTAGGATAATCCGCTTTGATGATTAGTTGTGGACAACCTCTTAGAGTTGCTTGTGTTTTAGAAACGCCACTTAGAAATTCGAATTCATCATCCTTCTCACTGCACTCTTGCGGTTTCCTGGAATAAGGTCCTCGCCGTTCGAAAGCTCGTCATTCGAGTAGCCAGCCTTAGGCGGCATCATTCCACTGGGCAACGAGCCAGCAGGTTTAAACTTTCGCAGCGATTTGATTTCATTCACGGGATTCAACATGACAACTGACGTTCTAGACAACTGCGAAGCCGATGGAACCGTGCCGCTATTATTCTGGTTGTTGTCACGGATCATAGGGGGAAGCTCGTCGGAATGGGGCGATCTTGTCGGCCCACCTGTACCGAAAGACGTTTGAGACGCGTATGGCGCACCACCTTCACCTTCAAACTGACCCTGGTGGTTTCTCATTTGAGGGGAAGTCACCTTTAAGCTTGGCTGATAGAGCGTAAAAGTCTCGAGCGTGGAGTTCCTGATGTCAGAGGCTGTGGGCAAAGACTTCAAAGGCTTGAAGTCGTCTACAGACTGCTGGCGTTCATTTACAAAAGGTGGTTCCCGTGGAGAGGATTGCGCATGGTTGTTTGAACGCGGACTCTGGCCGTGTAATTGGCGTGGTGGGCTCTGGCCGTGTTCTTGTTGACCACGCGCAGGAAGATTGAACTGCTTATATGGATGCATCACTTTTCCGTCGACAATATCGGCAGCAACGCTATCGTCATAAATAGAAGATGTGGTGGTCTTTCTCTTATCGTACGCAGTATCACCTTTTAGTTCTGAGTTGATCCTTAAGTGGTCCACTTCAATTGCAGGCAATGGCTGCGACGCGTCCACCTGGAAAGCTGCGTTGTTATCATCCTTGGCCTTGTGAGAAGCAACCGAGTTCGACCGGTCAAAGTATACTTTGTACACAGATTTCATTCTCGCCAACTCTTCGGCCTGTTCCTCGGTCATTTTCTTGGGAGAAGGAGCATCTGCAACCTTTCTTGGAGCATCTTCTTGTTCGTCATCACTGACATTTTGCAACATATCAAATTGAGACATTCTTGGCTCTTTTGGTAGATGTTCACTAACGCTTTTAGGGGGCGCAATGGTTTCTTTGGGCGTGTTTTCTCTGAGCACATTGGTTTCAGCCGCAAGACTGGTTTCTCTAGTGGGAGCAAAAGCATCCCCATGGGCCGGTCTATCGACCACAGGAACCGATGACGGTACGGCGTCACCATGTTTGTCTTCAAAAGGCGATTGAAAGTTGATGCTGGGTCTAGACTGCGCGTTCGAAGGCTGGTAGTTCTGACCAGGCTCCATATGCTTCTCTACAATCTCATCTTCCGAGTCATCAATCACACTCTCTAAATCCGAATCGTGGTCCATATGGTTTTTTAGGTGCGAGCCAAGGGCAAATGTCTTTCCGGAGCTGGGCAACGCCGAGTTGATGGCCAAGTCCAGCTCGTTCTCGTATTGTACCCCAAAATGGTCGCCATTAGCAGAAGATTTGGACGTGCCGCCCTCCTCCGATGAATCTTTGGCGCTATAATAAAGATCATTGTTCAACAGCGGAGTAGACTTGTTGGGCAACAGCGCATAGTCATTACCCAAGCCACCGAAGCCACGAGTACCCGCCGAATCTGCTCTTTGATGGCGGCTCTGTTGAGGGGCATGGAGACTCTGGTAATCTGAAGACTTTCGGTGGTTATAAAGACGCAAGTCAGTCAGTGTCCGTACAAACTCATGCAACGAGGACTTGGATCCGATTTGGTTCTCGTACGGCAACACAAACCCGTCAAGGTGCAGGTTGTCGTCGTTGCCCACCGGCGAAGTGATGGTGCCCAAATCATGGGCGGACTTCTCGTGCAAGTGCATAAATGGGTAGCCGCCGTTGCCGTTGTGGACACTGGCGGACCTGCGGCGGTTAAAGGCATCTTCTTTGGAAAAGGCCGGGAAATCAGGCAACGCCGTGGCGTCCCCGTTTTCGTCGAAATCAGGATCACGCTCCAACGACTCCTTCTTTTCCTTTCGGTAGTTTTTAAACATGAACACGCCCAACACGCACACAATAAGAAACACCGGAATTCCCACACCCAAACTGATCTCGAGGGCATTGGTTGCCGATGGTTTCTGGCACCGGGGGTCGCTTGCATTTTTTCCTGTGCAAGAGAACGACGTCGACGTCGAATCCAGCGACGACGTCGTCGAATCTCTTTTGATTGTTAGCGATGGAATCAACGCGGGCATCTTTATAGGTTGATGTAGAGAAGACAGGAAGAAATCGACGGATTTCTGTTATAGGTTGCTCCGGAGACTTGGAGATTTGGAGACTAGGAGACTAGGAGACTAGGAGACTAGGGGACTTGGAGACTCGGGGATGTGTTGATTCCGATATCTGAGATAATACCCAAAGTAGTGATTTCAGTCGGGCGTGAGAATGGAGGTGCAAGTCAAATGCTTTTTTTGTCCACGCTGTGAGCTTCTAGACGTTCTGAAAACACCCGTTGATGGAATTTTGGGGCTCTTTGATTTGGTGGCCAGAGAAAAATCTCAGAGTCAAACAAAAAGATAGCGAAAAAAGGGGAAGAAGCGAAGGCAGTATCCTGAAACAAGAGAGTGTTTCGGGATCAAAGAAAACGTCAAAAAGTCTGTTTCTAGAGTAGTGAATGTAGTAAGAATAGTGAACAAACCGCCCTGATTTTTTTTTCTTCTTTGATTCGTCTTTTTGTTGCAAAGGCGGATCTCAGCAAGATTTACGGAATAGGTGTAGATGATTTCGATCTATAAACGACCCGAACATGCAGCGTGGCACACCTGCACGGACGCGGTGAGGGTGCGCACAATGGGACTATTTCTTTTTTTTTGCTTTTTTCTTTTTTTTGTTTCCTTTTGAGATGTTTGCGTGTCGGGGTGTTTGCGTGTCGGGGTGTTTGCATGTTTGGGTGTTTGCATGTATGGGTGTTTGTTTTCTTTGGGGGCTTCGCGCGTTCGCTTAAGGCGTGAGTCCGCCCCTTCTTTTCGCCCGTAATGCCTCAAAAAATGTCGTGCTGTTTGTACAAAAGATAAACTACATTAATAATTCACCGTAACTTGATTAACGCAGAGGAAGCAACCTTTTGAGAATTAGCAAACAAAAAAGCAACCATCCATCCATCCACTCATATCTGAGACATGCATGACATTCTCTTGCTGCTATACATGTTATCTACTTTGTTCTTCCTCGTATCTGGATTTGGCTACAACTTGATGAGGCGTGTCGCGGAGCGCATGATGCGCAGCAACCAACAAGGCACGGGGCGGAGCAGGGCTTTTTGAGATGAAATTGGGTCCCAAACAAGAAAAGCCTTGTTAAGACGGTCCGCAGGATAACTAAGGTAGAATCAACATAATGGTACAGGCTTATGCCCAGTCACGATATAAAATGGTCAAAGTAAAACTATATATAAAGGTAATTCAAGCCAAGTTTGTTTGGTTTTCTCACAACCACGTCGCTACTTTTTTTCTTGGCCTTCTCGGGTGGAATGTCCCGAATTCAACATTCCCGCATGTACCCCCGGGCTCTATTCAGGATATGCCATCCCATGTGGCATGGCCGCAGTAGTATTCATGATGATTCTTGCTAATTTGAGCCAAAGATCTCCAATTTTTCCCGTAATCGGGTAATGTTGATTTATCCATGGAGTATTTTTGGGGTTGAGCAACAAATAGCAATGAACAAATTCCATTTTTGCAAAAAAAGCAATATGGAACTATCTCTCTACCAATGAAATAGTCTCCTCTATCCCCGCATACATTTAGTAATGTAGATGTATCCATCCTCAACCTATTCCCTCCAAGTACCTCCTAGTTACGGTGAGATTGCTGTGACCCAATTGCTGTTTTTGTTTTTTCTGCTTTAAGTCTTTTCTATATTATTAATGTTCATTGATAAGGAACATGGGTGGCATTGAAGGCCATATTTGTAGGTGGTGTGAATCACCAAATCACCCCGTGCTAACTTTACCTATAAACTCCCGGAATCACATCTGTTGGCATCTTTCCACCACGAGTTCTGCCTAGTAATATTGTTTTATGCACGTAATTAAAGTTGAGACATCCGAATCCTTCTCTTGCTCCACCCAAGGAATATCACACTCCTGGTTATGAGTCTCGAGCCGAAAACTCCGACTTTCTTGGTATTCCCACAGGCCAGAATTCCGTTCCTTTGCTGGAGTCAGTGTAGCTTGTGAGGTTTTCCTCAAATCTTCCGTTCCAATAGTTCAAAAATGTTGCCTTGCCGTTCTATTCATGGTGGTAATCGAGGTGCTTGGCCACAACTACTCACAATTACTTGTGTTCAGAACAAGTCTCATAATATTCCCCTAAAGGACAACTTTTTTTGTCTGTTGACTCTGCCAAAGTCAGTTCAATCAGGTTTAAATATCTGGTTCAGTTGAAATGTCGGAATTGTCGGTTCCATGGTGTGGGTTGCTAAACATCCTTCTCTGGTGCATCACGTGACTTTCGGTTTCATCAACCAGGGAAAACCTTTATAAAGGTTTCGCCAAGACATTTTTAGGCAGAGAAGCATGATTTTTCGCTAACGCTTGAATTTCTCCAGTAAAATCAATATCCCCTGCATTTTTCTTATCTTGATTCGCCTGCGGAAGGGGTTTCCACTGTTTCCTGTATTTTGCATTCCATAGTCACTTGGGTATGTTTTATTAAACTGTTAAAAGGGAAAATAATCCCACAAATTTTGTCTTTTTCGATATTACAGTAGTACCTCTGTAAGCCGGAAATGTAATAAGACGGAACCTTGTTTCTACGGAACGCCGCACGATTGTATTTATTCTTGGCCATAGATAACACTCTTAAGTATGGGGGAAACCACCATTTATACGGATACCTGGTTTCTCTATAAGACGAATTTTTTGAAACCCAAAGGGGTTGGATTTCATGACGAAATATTGCCCTAATAACACCCCAGACACGCCGAGTTTCCCCAAAAACGCTAAAAAAGTCAGCAGTTGCTGCTCATTTGTTTAGATGAAGACTCCACGACTATGCTGCTTGCTTGTCTAGATGACGACGGTCTTACTGATGTGACAAGAACGCATTCTAACTTTTCAACCAGAAAATTTAATTATTTCTACATTACTTAGACGACTACTTTTAAATCAAACAGCTGTGTATCAATTCAAACTGAAACCAAGCAAGCATAAGTATACTTAATATTTCCTAATTAGGAAGGAAGTTTGTTTATATGCAAGAAAAACCTCGTTAACGCCATAAGCCGGACAAATTCCATGTAATAGATCAATCCGGCTTACAGAGGTATTACTGTATTATCACAAGAAATCTCAGTAATAAAATTCCAGGGGGTTTAGCTAGTGAAAAAAATTGAAATACTCGTTTATAACATTGGTTCTGAAGAATAAACAGCGGCCATTTTCCCCGGAACAACTCCAACGTTGTCGTTTTATTCGTTTTAGTAAAGATAATGCATTACTACTTTTCACTGTCATGCTTCATCATCAAAAATGGCAACCATTGCCTTATTACCAGTATTGGGAAACGTTTTTTTGGTGCGAAGCGAATCTTTGTGAACATGACGTACACCCACGATGGAGGGGTGATAATGTCGTTTGCCATGAGCAAGTCAAAGAACGTGTTGCAGTAAAAATCGGTTAAGCCATAATACGTTCTGATACTGGTGGGGTGCAAGCTAAGACCGGCGCCGACATCGACGTTCATGGTAATGGTAGCAAGTTCCAGCGCAGGTATAAATTCCGACGGGGTGAGCGGCATCGACATAGGTGCGACAAGCACAATTAAGGCTTGGGACAAGCGATAAACCAATCTCAAAAAAATAGTTGTACCGTACCAAGTTAAGGGTACAGCCTCATGTCAGCTACAAGTCCAGGAATTGGTAACTCGGTCATAGGTAAATCCAGTAACGGTAATTCAATAATAGGTAAGTCGTTCATTATTGTAGGTAATGCGTCCTTGGCCCGTTTATCTACAAGGAGGAAGGGCCGCTACTATATACCTACGCACGGCCTACTCGGAAAACAATAGAGCAGCCGGCGGACCTAAGAGTGCTGGTTAGACCACGAAACATGAGGGGATAGAATAGGGCAGTCGCCTTGGCAGATGTATGTCGGCCAGACGAGTGTCCACGTATCGGCCAACCCTCAGTGGGCGGTATCGGTCTCATAGCCTACAAAAAAGGCTTGTGATGCAGCATTACTGAAAACGTACCACTCCTGAGGCCCATAGCTTCCGAAAATGGAGTAGACAACAATATCAGGATAGCCCAATATGAAGTGAAAGCCTACTTGGGACACCCAGTAGGCAAATTGTGGGTGGGGTCATGCTCACAATTTTCCCACCAGAAAACAGAGAATATCAAATTTTCCTTACATGTCCGTCCCAAAGAGAATGCTTTTGCTCCATGTATTACCACTAGGGATAATTGCAATCTTTGCCTGGGAACTTTTGGAGAAGTTGGATGTCTATAGCTTCTCTTAAGATCAACGAGGTTAGGAAGAAGACGAGGAACATCGAAGCCTCTCACGAGATCGGTTTACATGTAAATTCAGCAAAAATAACGCCCATGACAAACTGGTAGAAAGCCCGACCCATATATCTTTCAATGGCCTTCCCCAAGATAACTAGAGAGATTATGAACACGAGTCAACTTAAATTACCCACCACTCGAGGATAAGAAAACATTTCAGCAGCTACTTCACTGCAAATAAACAAACTATATGTGTGAGAGAGGTATGGAAGAATACCTAAGCTCTCAAAATATGAGGGGCCCAAACATGGGCTTCTTTGAAACTTGATTGGAATTAAGGTGATTGAATATGGATGAAAGCAGGTTTATTCATGCTTGATCTTTCGCACTTTAAAAGGTTTGTTCTATCATTTTTGTACTTTAAAGAGCTTATCTTATATATTTTACTATAAGGGAAGACAATATGTCTTTCTTGAGGTGTTTTTCTTGCGTCAACCTTCAAAGCTGTGAAGTAGTTTGTAGAAGCTCCATTGTGGTTTTAAGAAAAATACTTTTTCATTGAAGAGATGTTAGATTCAAGAGTCGCAAAAAGCGCCAGATCAATTTAACAACTACATTATCACTATTATGTAGTCAAACTGGTGAAAAAGAAAATTCTGAATTTAAATTTATGAAGTTAGGTCTGTGCTATATGTCCCGTCAAAAAAGTGATAGAATCACGGTTACGGCCAGACCACATGCTGGTAATGCAAGACCAAGTTGCGCAAATTCAAATGAATGACTGCTGGGGTATCCCATTTCCGATGAGATGTGGAACAAGGCAAGGCAATCCTTTGAGTCCACTTATATTCAACTTAGCATTAGAACCGTTTCTTTGTCATCTTGATAAATTGAGCGGTTTTCCATTGGTATACGAGAAAGTTCATCTACAACGGATTAAATACCATGCATTCGCAGATGATGTGAATGTGTACCTCAATGATGCAGAAGATTATGAAGCAGTATCTCGCATTATTGCTGATTACGAAAAGGTCAGCAATAGTAAGATAAGTCCGACAAAATCGATGTTATTAGGCTTCCATGATGGGTTTGCGGCCCTCAGGCAAAACATCTTACCTATCCCACAGGCTTTCATAGGTACCGTCGATATGAAATATCTTGGCATTCACCTTCAAGGGGTTGAATGGACCAAAGTTTTGCAGAGTCTTCCTATTAGTACCGTCTCCCACGGATACTCTCAGTTGGATCTCATCGAGAGAGCAAAGGGTACGGTAGCCTATATAAGTTCAAAAGTGGTGTACACGGACTTAGTTCAGTG